>ML784796.1:221797-266401 GCA_009831015.1 Picea engelmannii
GTAGGTTTGAAGATTTGCATCCTTTACCTTCTCATTACCCTCATAACTGTTAATGAGTTTGTCCCACATTTCTTTGGCAGTTCCTAGGTGCATAACTTTCACAAATTCTTCTTCTGCAAGCCCACTCAAGATAGCATTCATAGACTTAGCGTTGATGCTAAATTCTAGTTTGGCATCCTTATTAGCTAGCACAATTGGCTTTACATAACCAGTCTCTACCACATCCCAGACATCTGCACCTAAATCCATTATGTAGGTTCTCATTCTAACTTTCCAGAAGGCAAAGTTTGTTCCATTGAACAGAGGGGCCTTATTGGTTGAATTTCCTTCATGACTTGACATGTTTAAGATCTAGGATCTACCCTTAGATAAAAGGGGGCCGGCTCTGATACAAATTGTTAGACAACTGAGAGGGGGGGGTGAATCAGTTGTTTCCGTGCTTAAACAATTATGGTTCTTTTAAACTCTTTGTAGAGACACTGAATGATAATCACAATAATGCAAGGAAATAAACAATGGCACTTTCAACATTATTCACATATATGAGAAACACAGAGACAGATATTTCCCGAGGAAACCCATGCAGGGTAAAAACCTCTTTTTCCTTATATGATAAGTAATGGTTACATTCTTTACAGTATCATACATATGAGCACCAACTCATAATGAGGCTACAACATCAGCTTTGTAAGCTGCAACTTGCTGAGAGCACCAACTCTCTGTTTTCTCTAGCACCAACTAGAAGGAAGAACCAACTCCCTGGTTTCTCTAGCACCAACTAGAAGGAAGCACCAACTCCCTGTGTTCAAGCACCCACTTGAACCTTTGAGGACACAAGTCATCCCTAGCTCCACCCAACCACCCTAAAATATAAATATTTGCTACTAAAACTTATTACAGTGATATGATGTTCAACAATGGCTTACCAGACTCATCACTGTTATGCTGCCTTTTGTTTCTCTGTCTGCCTCATTGCCTTTCTGCACACATCACTTGCGCTGTCTGTTCTTCCACTTTTTATGATCTGTGTGCCATGTCCATTCACTGTACAGTTCCTCTTCTGTTCTCTTCAGCTGCTGCACTCTCCCACTTCTTCACACATGAATCACCTTCACCAACAACATTCACAACAACCTCCAACAGCAACCGCAACAACAACCTTCTCTTCTCTGTACTGTGTATTTATAGCTTCTGTGCACCTTGTGCATGCAATGTTCGCAATGCCTCTGCATGTTGACTCCGCACCATTATGCTCCACCTCTCAAGTGCTCTGTCTGATCATCGTCGTGAATGTTCATCTTCTCTGGCGGTTTTCCCACGTGTTCAGCATCACTGGATGTTATGCTGAGATTCCTCAGCCTCTCTGGCAGTTGAGACTCTTCGTCTTCTCTATGATAGTCGAGCTCACCTTCTCTATTTCAGTTACAGCCTCAATCCCATCCAGCTGTCAATCGCCTCCACGAGTCGTCTTCATTCCACTGGCAGATTCCATGTGACTCTTCTGCTCCTCTGGAAATCACACCGAAGTCTCTTCGCATTCTCTGGTAGAAACCATCAATGGTTACTAGCAGTTTCATTGTGTCGTGCAACAGTATCCCTCCGATCTTGTTCAAATTCACCCGCACCATTGGATTAACTCTAAAGGGTATTGTCGTTATTTACCCGTTTCGCACTTTCGCAATTTGGAGATTCTACGATGAGACATCTTGACCCTCCATGTCACGAGCTCCGAAATTCTGAGGCGGAGCTCATCTGCACTAGGTCCTTCCTCCACGTGACCATACGCGGTGACAACAAGTTGCGCTAAAAGGCACTGCGAACTCATGATCTTCATAGACCCTGATCGACGGTCGATGATCTCGATGAATCAACGGTCAAGATATTTTCGAGATATCGCATCTCGTTGTTCCTTAGTTGGAGGTTCTCGTCACTCCAAGTAACGATAGGTGAAGCTCCGAGATGGAGCTCAGATCAACGATCCACGTTCTTGGTGATCCGATGGTCCTGATCTTTTCGTGATCTCACATCTCATTGTTCGTTAGATGGAGGTTCTCGTCACTCCAAGTCGCGATAGCCGAGACTCGGAGATGGAGTCGGAGCAATGGTCAAGATCAAACCTTGATCTGACGGCTAAGATCAAACCTCGATCTGATGGATAATATCAAACTCCGTTCCTTTGACTTTCCAGCAAGCGACATGACGATCTTTCGCCACATGTCCTCTTGATCCAACTGACTACGACTGTCATATCTACCTTGCAACTTCACCATATCTAATGGCTATTGGTCCTTCATACTTCCTCCAGATCCTATGGCCCAGATCTTCTCGCGATTTCACCACTTCGCCGTGTGAGTTCTCGACACCTTCAAGTACCAATCTACGAAACTCCGATAAGGAGTTAAATCAACGGTCCAGATTCAACCTCGATCTGACGGCTCAGATTAAGTCGCGATTTCGCATATCGCGATTACGCCCGCTTCTCCTTGTTCTTTAAACATCGTGCAGGTTTTCCTCGATCCAACGGTGGTCGGATCCTGCGCTCAGATCTAACGCCTGAGATCTATCCTTCTCTTCAGCGCACACTCTTCTTGTCTTTATTCAGATCTAATGGTCCTCATGCCATCGGGAATTTTGGATGTGATCCAATGATCAACGACGCTTCTCCTCCAAGCTTACATTGATCCTGTTTGTCCATCGATGCACACTCTGATCCTGCCATCTTCACTGATGTACTTGCCATCAATGAAAAGCATATGCTACTTGTTAAACATTTTCCAACAGGGTCAACATCGAATAAGGTGTTCTTTCTATCGGTTCAGTCCTCGGTTTAAGGTCTATGGTAAACTCCAACTCCCTCTCCGACGGCATCCCAGGTAACTCCTCTAGAAATATGTCCTCAAACTCTTTCATCACCGGAAGGTGTTCTAGACCTTCCACTACTCCCTTATCGTTTAACGCAAGGATCGCATAAATCTTGCACCCCTTGCGCATGCTCTTTCGAATTTGCAAGGAAGAGATGAACCTCAGGGAAAATCCTTGGTTCCATCCTATAATCACATGTCTTTGTCCCTCGTCATTGACCAAGCTCAACCGTTTTGTCTTACAGCTGAGTATCGCCTCATGCGATTCCAACCAGTCCATACCAATCACGGCATCATAAGATCCTAGGATCATGATGTACAGGTTGGCCCTTGTGGAAAACTCTCCCAGGTTAAGGACACATCCCGTAACCTTTCCTCCAACCTTCTGTTTGGCTCCCGAAGCCATCTCTATGAAGCTAAACGCGTCCTGTTTGACTGCCTTTACCTTAATCCTTTTTAGCGCTGCACCAAAAATGAAACTCTCAGTAACACCAGGATCTATCAAAATACTAAGGGTCTGGTCAGGGACGGTACCTGTCGTCTCGAGCATAGTCGACTAGTACTCTACCTGGTGATTATTCACCACTGCATGAATCTAATGGGTCTTGCCCATATCTCCCATGGTAGTGGGTCCGACTGATCCGGATGCTCTGATCCTCTCCATAGGGCAGTCGCACTGGTAGTATGGCTCCCCACACATCCAACACCCCTTCTTCAGCCCAGTAGTCCTGGTACCCAAAGTAGAATATGACGACCCACTGGCTTGGAATCCTGGTCTGTTCTGCTGGACAGGCCTAAACTACTGTTGTTGCGGGTGACACTGTTGTTGATGTTGTGGTCTCTGATAAGGTGTCCACTGCTGAGGCGTCAGTCATTGAGGTGTAGTGAAAGTGGATCCCCTCTGTAAGCCACGATATCCCGGCGTATGTCTGGATGGTGTCTGATGCTGCTATGCTCCAGATGGAACCTGCCCTGCTGGCCTCGCTGGAGTCCTGGTCTGACCCCCACTGATAAGCTCCTCCTCTACTATGAGGGCCTTTTGGATGACATCATGTAAGGTTTGAGGCATCAAAATCCTAACCTTTTCATGTAGGCCACTGTTAAGGCCGAACACGAACCTGTTGACCTTAAGTTTCTCAGTGTTAAGGTGCGGAGCATACAGGAGTAGCTCCATAAAATGGGCCTCGTACTCGGGCACCGTACGACCTCCCTGTCGTAAGGCGTTGAACTCATTGAGCTGACACTCAATGAATTCCTCTGAAAGGTACCTCTCTTGGAACCGTTCCTCGAACAGTTCCCATGACACGTCTTCGACGACCATGTTCAGCTATGGTAGGAGCATCTTCCACCACAGAAGAGTGTTCCCCTTCAATTGAAAGACCGCCATGCGGACCTTCATGTTGGAGGTATAATCGCGAAGTGCGAAGCACATCGCCATGCTCTCCAACCATGCCTTGGCGGCTGCGCCATCCGGGGCACCAAAGAACTCGAGAAATTTGACCTTCTCAAGTTCACGGTGAATGCTACCAGTATCGACCAGAGCACGCTTTGGAACCTCAATGGGTGTCGGTGCCCTAGCCTCATCTCTATCCAAATGGTTGATCAGTGCCTCGGACATGTGCTGAAAGGATCTCATCATTCTGACAACATCACCAACCGCTATCTTCTCCTACCCAAGAACATGCTTGTCTCCCTGGGGGTTAGACTCCTCAGGCATGGATGCTACTGGAGGCATCACGTCTCCTCCCCTAGCACCCCGTCATCTGCCTCCGCGACGTCCTCTAACCATGATTACCTACACGCACACAAGTCAACTCGATCAACAACAATATAATCAATCATATCAACGAAAGCCTTAGTGATCCCAAGTCACAGGTTGAACCTCACTCTGATACCATATGTAACGTCCTCCCGTTCGTCGCGACATCAACCTCTCATAACAAGTGCAAATTTTTTTATTTTTTTTTTGTGTGTGTGTACAAGGGTAATAAAGACATTATACTCTACGTCACAACATGACGACGATCATGACGCATGCAACTGTGACAACAACATAACAACCTAAGACTCACATCAAGCATCTAGAAGCAATGAACGATTATCAACCGACAAAACAAATAATATTGACTACCCGCCCATCCTACCCTGCAATGATTAGGACCTCCAGGACACATAAGCAACGCTTAAGCCCAGGTTCTCATCGATTTTGACCATTTAAGGTCTTAGGGCTGGTGACTGTTCTGAGGAACAAGGAGGCATCTACATCCCGCCCGACGCAAGGTAAATATCAATAACTTCAATTACGTTTTTCTTAACTTCTTCGGTTCAATCAAAAGAAACATAAACCTTGAATGTAACAATTTCTTGTCTAACTTAAAGTTTATCATAAAATAAGACTAGCTAATCAAGAATATTCCCATTCTTTACTAGAGGAGTAATCCTTCCCTCCTTTCAAATTTCTAAAAAGCACAACCCCTTGAAACATTTATGAAGAAATAAAATATCTTTTCAATAATAAATTATCATTAAAAATCTAAAAGCACAGATTACATTAATATTATAACATCTGATTTATATAACATTAATTCAAGATCACCAGAAAATATAATCACTACACACTCATTCCACATGATATTTAAGTTAGTGCCTTGTTTAAATACAATATAAAAACTATTATAAGGCAAATATATCCACTATTACAAAACAATATAAAAACTATTATCAACAGTTATAATTACTATGGTCATTCCACATAATCTCTAAATTGTGCCCTGTTATAAACAATAAAAACTATTGTAGAGCTTCCATTTACATGTTCTTTTTCAAATAGGAAAACTTATTTGAAAATATAAAAAGTCTGTTACAAAGGCTCTTACAAATAAAACTGCCAGTGAGCTCAAATTAAATTATGGAATTTGTTGTCTTAATTAAAATGCTCAACGCCAGGTGCAACCATAGGCAAATCTCACCCCTTAGTTAAAATCATTCCACGGTATTGAAACAAACAGGAAAAACATTGTTCTGGTAAAGATTTAGTATCAAGAAGGTAACTTATCCACTGCTGAAATACACGGACGGACTGATAGGGTTATTTCCGCGCGATCAAGGGTCACTTGTAGTCACAGGTGGGCCAAACGCAAGTAACCAATTTATGACCCCAACACATTGTCTATTAATTAGGATCCTATGAATTCACTGTCAGGGATTACATATTCTTGACTGTTGTTAAGGGGACGGTGTCCAAGGAGTTAGCTGCAACACAACACGATTTTGAGAGGATTGACCATGCAGCCGTTACACACACACGATTTTGCAGAGGTAATGCATGGACAACAATTTATACAGTTTGTTGAGGTGAAAGTTATAATAAAACTGATTCGGGAGGTGACATTACTCCAATGATGAGCCCAGGTAAAGGAAATTGCTCCCAAGAATGATCATAGATATAGAATCGCTAACCAAGAAAGCCATTAAAGGACGGTGGGTAAACATGGCGCAAACAATACTCGAATCTAGAAACTATCATCCATTTTGAGTAATTAGATTTCCTGTAAACATTAATCGTGATAGTAGCAATTTGGGGGAAGGTGAGTAGGAGTGGGATAGATCGCTTGAGGGAAACCACAACTCCAAAGAGACCCATGAACAGAACGCAGTCATAAAAATCCGTGTAACCAAGGAAAATCGGGGTCAACTGGAACAAAATTTTGTTGGTACAAGAAATATATGGTGGTAACTGAAGGGAGGGCGAATGCACTCAATGCGATCCAACACAGGAAGGGGACGAAGAACACACTACCTGCAAATTCGTGGTAGACAGTCGGATATAGCCACATAAAAATTGTTAAAATATTTCGAGGGAAATCAGATACAAATTCAAATGCCAAGATAACGTAGAGGAAAATTTTTACACAGTAAATACATGGTTCAATGCAGATAGGGGATAGTAAGTCGATTTGTAAAAATAATAAAAATTTCCAACACAAGCCAGGAAAAATTTGCTTGTGCATTACTAGGATACCATTACACGTTGACTAAAAATTCCTCCAAGAACAACGTTGGGTTAAAGTTGATCCACCAAGTAAAGACGGGGTAAACAAGACAATGACGAATATAAACAAGCCGAGGGTGAAGAAAAATTTTCCAACAATCACATAGGCAAAGTTAGACAATCACTTCAAGGCGTGATACAACAACTGCCGAGGAAAACATCAGAGGTAGCCGACAGATGAGTTCGTCCCTTGCTTCACCATCCTCGCACAGAAAAGCAGGGCGTTGAGATCCATAGGTCTTTTGACGCTAAGGCGACGATCGTAGATCAAGCTCTTGGCCGACTGCTCAGGCGAGGACTGGCATGCTAGGGACGAAAATCCAAACAATCGCAAGGTTCACTGTCAACCAGAGGGATGTCGAGTCATGTGGGGACGATGACCATGGGAAATCAATCAACCAACAATCATCTAGGCTAAGAAAAAGGGGTCCGCTATCAATTTAACATCCAATCCATTTACAATCAACATGCAAATCCAAGCATAAGTCCTAATGCATTCTACTCTACAAAATAAAAAGAGCATACCGTTGCCTGATCGCCCGCTTCGAATGACGTACCACACTCCCTGCAAGTCCCGCTCGCCAATCGTTGAGACTTCATTGGTACCTCCCAGCCAATGCTAGGAGTACTCTTCTTCCCCCTTAGCCCCCTGAGCCGCAAAGGGGCCACACACACTAACTAGAGGTTTCGTCTAGCTCCCATCTCGCCTCGCAAGGCCGAGCTACCACTCCTCTCTGAGCTGGATATCCCAACTCCCACAAGTAAATCAGTCAAGTCGATAATTCTGCAACGTAACGTTACGCAAACAGAAGATGATCCTTCATCCTTCTCCTTCCTTTATTTTTTAGAGTTTCAAACTCCCCTTCTTTCCTAAAATCTCATTTAATTAAAGTTTTAAAAATAAATTCCTAAAATTTCCTCTCCGTACAAGTGTCCCCCATCCCCTACATTCCTCCATAAATTAATTTCTTTAATTAAGTAATTATCTTTATTTCCCTCACCCACCTAGAGTTACTCCTAGGTGTCCCTAAATTCCCTTACAGGTTTTAAAGGCTTTCCCTATTATGAAATTGATAATTTAGTTTAAAATTAGAAAACTCTTAAATGTAGATTCTTTACTAAGTTGACTTCCCGCTTTTTCCCTTAAGTTCCCCTTTTTCCTTTTTATGTTACCTCTTTTCCCTAGTTTCCTATTTTTTTTTTATTTTCCCTCTTTCCCCTTTTACTTAGAACTCAAAAAGGCAGGTGTGGAATTTAATCCCTTTTCCCTTTTATCATTAATTTAGTATCTTCTTAAATGATCAAAAGATAAAATAATTAATTCCCTCTTTACATTATATATCCACAGATTTTATTTCTTATGAATAATTTAATTTCTTACTCCCTTCATGTTACAAAATTTTATGAAGATCATAATTATTAATTAAGTGGTTTTTATTTTAAATTTTATTATTTTATTTTATTTTATCTATTTATTATTATTTTTTTTAACGGTAGACAAAATTTTACCCCTAGCATAATTTTAGACTTAGAACTTAGATTTTGTACTGGGCGACATTATTCCTCATTTTTATCCCCTGTGTCAGAGGGGGGTCCTGAATATTCCTATACAACAATTGGATTTTCACTCCTTACTGCAAGATACTATATTGGTTTTGAAAAATTTGGAAAGTTTATCTCACAACCTATTCCAAAGCTCTATCTTAAACTAGTATTGGTTTGCTATAAAAAATAAAACATGTCAAATGAATTTTATAAAGAGCTTGATTTTAGAGGTTGTTATTTACTCTGGTTTATGGAAGTGAAACTTGTGATGTGAGATATTGACTCAAAACCATGCAATAGGATTATGCGATGCAACTTTTAATTCAATGAACCCCATATATGTGTGAGAGAGAAAAGTTTCTTTTTTTTTTAAACACAAATTAATCTTCTAGGATGCCTAAAATAAAAATCATTTATGAACAATTCAAACTCAATGATTTTCCAAGTAATCCAATTCTAATTTTTCTCTAAAGAGATTCCAATGACTTCAAATTAAATCTAACTCTAAATGTTCCCAAAATACTAATTCAACAAGAGATTTCAAAGTCAAAAGATTCAATGAAGAAAACACTCAGTTACTATCAAAACTCTTCAAGAAAACAATCAAAACCAGGAATTGAAAAACACTCAAAGCTTCGACTAAGAGATTATATCCTTTAAAATTTGAAATAAATGAACGAGAATACACAAAAATTTTAATGGTGAAAAAGAAAATCCATATCAGTAAGAATATTGAAAATCAATGAAGTATCTGGTCAAAAAACACTCCAAGCATTACATCTAAGACCTGGAAAAGAAAGTTCACAATCAAAAGATAATTTTTTTCAGAGGTTTTCACAGGTTTCTTTGACAGACAATGAGACAAGTCCTATTGTTGCAAGAAGAAGGAATATCACATTGCGACAATGTCGCTCTGTACCTCAAACTAGGGTGCGACAAGCAACTAAAACTAAAATAGAAATTTTCTCAGACTCTTTAGTGGAATTTTAGATTGACTGGTCAAACAAGGCCAGGTGATGACTCAGAATGTAACGTTCCCCCGGCCACCCACAAGTCGGGGTACACCACTCCAGAGAAACCTCTCATGCTCTAACACCAGTCAGTAACATTCTCAGCCTTTTACAGGCCGGACCATGCTACTCTAGGGAACTTTTTTGTTCTCTTACTATGGAACATACGGTAACATACCTAGTAGTCAACTTATCTATACCACATAAATTTACTCTTTAAACTGCATGAAACTAAAACATATACATACAACACTCTTGCGGAAGATTTACATATAAACATAAACAAACCATTAATTTCTATAACATATGACTTTTATACTGAAATAACAGTAACTACATATATGCAACATTTAAAGGGAATTACCAATAAACATACAGTAAATTATAATCACATATATGATAAACCATAACATAGGCATGTAAATAACAAAGAAACATATCATTTTATCATACAATTGGTACTTATCTTAGAAATATTGTCACCAACTGCATACAGACGGTCCATGAACCTCCCAGCCATAGACTACATTGTTCATGACTCTCAACAGTGAGTCACCCCCGAACTAGGACTAAACTCCACCTAGGGTAAAGGGTTCCTATCCAGGCTAAGGCTCATGGGAAACAGGAAAGAATATTTCTCAGTGCTCACTCAACTAACAACCTACAACCTCTCATTCCCCACTTGCTTGTCCCATGCAAGGAAGTGTTCCCCTTCTCTACTCAACAGTCCCTCAGCTACCCCACTTCCCTTCCAAGGCTTCAACAACAAGCCAGACCAGAAGTCTCAGAGCATTGTAGCTACAGTTTAGCACCTTCATAAATCAATCCCTATCAATTCTCTCGCTCAGAGAATTTCTCATGGGCCTAAAAACCCACTTCTTCAATCTCGCTCCAAGCTAACCAGGTACACCAACCGAAAATGGTTATGGGAATAGGCTCCAGAATTGTGAAATGGTTGTCTCAAGGATAACATAATGCATGAGTGAAAATGGTCATGGAATCATTGACTGGATAACTGAGTGTGGAAAGAATCACTGTGAACTCTTCATGGAAGTGATGGTGAGAATGATGGTCAGGTTGCTCATAAGGTATCCCATGAAAATTCACCAAATGAGCTAAGTCCCCCACGATATGAATGCATGTCCCCAACTTGACACCTGTCATATCAGAAGTTACTTTGGTCCACTTGTCCCCAACTTTAGAACTTAGGATAAAATAATTATCCATACGTTATGATTTAGGAAATATTAATATAATATTCCCTTGACTTTTGACCCTCCCTTTCCCTAACTAGTGAAGTTTAGTCCCCCATCTCTTTTATCATGGTCGGTCTACGTACAACGATGTATTTTATATTAATCATGAGTCATGTACAAAGTAGGCGCATTGGCCTTTGACATCTAGGCATTCCAGCTTAATACCAAAACATAAGCATCCTAGCTTATAATAACCGACTCACCAACCTATAACACATATCATATACGTGAGGCTTGTGGTCCTCCATACTACACGCACCTTAGTTACTGCGCGCAGTATCCTAGAATGTGGATGTTACATCATTTTACTGCGCAGTTCATGTGCACACTATGCCACATGACGCGCATTACCAAATGAGGTAAAAAAAACTCACCATCTTAAGTACATTTATATTACATTTACAATTGGGTTCGGTCGAGGGATATCAGAATCCCCTCCCCTTATTTATGCACCATCCTTAGTGCATCATACACCCATATGTATACATAATTTTCAAAAATCTTCAAAAAGATGCGGGTATTTTGTCCGCATTGCATATTCATGCTTCCAAGTATCATCCTTAGGACCGTACTAGGTCCATTGAACCTTTACAAGCCCTATGGCTCAGTTCTGGAGCTGTTTGACTTTGTAGTCCAAAATGCGCATGGGATGCGCTTGAAAAGCACCTTCTTGCTCCACCTGAATCACATTCTAGTCAATAACATGATTAGCATCAGGTATATATTTCTTTAGCAATTATACATGGAAGACATTATGAACAAACATAGATGCAGGCAATGCAATCATATAAGCAACTGGACCAATCCTCTCTAGGATTTCAAAAGGCCCACAAAATCTGGCTGCCAAGTTGGTGCAGCTTCCCAACTTTAGGGAACTCCTGTTAGCTATCACTTTCAGGAGAACATGATCACCCACTTTGAATTCTCTGTGGGTTCTGTGTGAAATTTTTTTAAGCACAGTAACAACTAATTCACCCCCCCCTCTCAGTTGTGTTAATAATTCCAACAATTGGTATCAGAGCGGGTTCCTTTTATTTAAAGGTAGATCTGTAAGCTTAAACATGACAATCCATGAAGGGACTTCAGCCAGTAAGCCTCCTCTGTTTGATGGAACAAATTTTTCCTTTTGGAAAGTTAGAATGAGAACATACCTAATGGCCTTAGGTGTTGATGTTTGGGATGTAGTAGAGACTGGATATATAAATCTTGTTGTGCTAGCTTCCAAGGATGATAAGTTAGAATTTAGCTTTAATGCTAAGGGAATGAATGCTATCTTGAATGGACTTGCAGAAGACAAGTTTTTAGAGGTGATGCATATTCAAACTGCCAAAGAAATGTTGGATAAACTTATTAGCAACTATGAAGGAAATGAGAAAGTAAAAGATGATAAACTTCAAACATTTAGGTTGAAATTTGAACAACTAAAGATGAATGAAGATGAAACAGTTAGCAAGTATTTTTTAAGAGTTGAAGAACTAGTGAATGCCATGAAGGGTCTTGGTGAGAAGTTTGAAGAATCACTCTTAGTTCAGAAGATTTTAAGATCTCTTCCTGATAAATTTAATCGAAAAGTCTCTGCAATAGAAGAACTAAATGATCTTAAAACTCTGTCCATTGATCAACTTCTAGGAACTTTAACTGCATATGAAATGAGAATTAGCAAAGATAAATCCATTACTAGAGAAGCATCATTTAAAGCATACAAGAATACTGATTCAGAATTAGATGATATTGAGGCAAAATTTGTGAGAAGATTGTTTCAAGTGTTGGAAACTTTTCTCGCAATCCAGTGTCCATTGAAACTTCACTCCCTTTCTTTGCAAAGAAGTGATTGGGTGTGCAATCTTTGAGAATACTTCAATAAATCTTCTGTAGTAGCCTACAAGACCCATTAATGATCTCACCTCTTCCACATTCTTCGGTACTGACCATTCTCTAATGGCCTCTATATTCTTAGGATCCACTTCTATCCCATCCTTTGAAATGATATGCCCCAAATAATGACTCTGTTTATGATAAAATGAGAACTTGCTCAATTTGGCATATAACTGATGCTCCCTTAATACTTGCAAGACCATCCTCAAATTATGTTCATGCTCTTCTTTTGACTTGGAATATATAATATTGTCATCCAAAAAGACAATGACAAACTTGTCCAAATACTCTCGGAACACACCATTCATTAAGCACATGAAAACAACTGGTGCATTTGACAACCCAAATGGTACCATTTTGAACTCATAATGACCATACCTTGTCCTGAAGGTGGTCTTGCTAATATCTTCTTCTTTAATTCTTACCTGATGGTATCCTAATCTGAGATCTATATTTGAAAATATCTTTGCATCCTTCAATTGATCAAATAGGTCATCAATCCTTGGTAGGGGATACTTGTTCTTAACAGACACTTTATTCAACTGTATGAATTCAATGCACAACCTTAGTTTTCCATATTTATTTCTCACAAAAAAGACTGGGGCACCCCAAGGTGACACACTTGGGCGTATATACCCCTTCTTTAGAAGTTCTTCAATTTGCATTTGCAACTCCTTCAATTCTGGTGTACTCATTCTGTAAGGAGTCTTTGATACTACCGTTGCTCCAGGCATCAAATTTATAGAGAAATCAATGTCTCTTCTTGGGGTTAGTCCAGGTACCTCCTTGAACACATCTTCAAAATCTTCCAGGACTGCATAATCTTCCAAATTTGGCACCTTATCTCTAGGTGTCTCTGCCAAATGAGTTGCAATTATTTGACATCCTTTTCTATAACACTTATTCAACTGCAATGCTGAAATTTCTCTAATGGTTACTACCCTAGGAATTTCCTGTACCTTCCTTAGTTTCCCTTCCTCACCCAGGAAAGTAAATGCCTTGTTGTGACAGTCTAAGAGAGTGTGATGTTGGTCCAACCAATCCATCCAAATTAGACAGTCATAGGAACCTAAAGGCAATATGTTTAAATCTGCCTTGGTGTTCAGTCCATTCATGTCTATGAGGCATGACTTAACCATCTCATTAACTTTTCTTCTAACTCCTATATCCAGTTGCACCAACAAGGATTTCCCATGTTTGATTCTTGGTAATTGCAAACTTTCCACCATCTTAGGGTCTATATAACTATGACTAGTTCCTAAATCAATCAAAATTACAAGGGTTTGGTTGTTGATCATACCTTCCACTTCAATCATGTGGGATTGATACTCTGCTTGCTGGTTGTGCAGGGATGCATAAATACTTAGCACATATATGCCCATGTTCTCCACTATTTTAGCTCGTTGTACATTGTGAACAACCCTACCTTTTTCACCTCTGTGAGGACAATCTCTGAACCTATGGTCCCCTTTACAACCCCAACATTGCATAGGTGGATGTCTTGGCCCTTGACTCCCTGTGTCAATCGTTCTGATTTCTTTAGGCGTTTGTTGTCCTTGTGGATTATTTCTGAAGAATGGTGGCTTATCTCCCTTCTTCCTCTGATCCATATTGAATTTCTTATTGTCTTCCCAAGCCTTTTGGAAAGTTGGCCTTGCTTTCTGCTGATCATATAGGCATTTGTCTCTCCTTATGGTCTCTTCTAATGTCTTGGGATCATCATACTGTATTTTGTCATTGATGAACGATGGAAATCCACTTAAATACCTCTAATTTTTTACTGTCTCGTCCTTGATGAAAGAGACATACTTCAGCAGTTCCAAAAACCTTCTCTCATATTCATATATGGTCATACTTCCAAGCTTGAGTTCAAAGAACTCTTTCATTTTCTTGTCATAGTATCTCTTAGTCAAGTAATTCTTCTCAAAATACTTCTTGAATTCCCTCCAAGTAACACTTTTCTCTACAATGTGTTGTACCTGCACAAGTTGATCCCACCACATGGAGGCCTTTCCTTTGAGTTGATAGATAGTGATTCTACCTTTTGCATGAGAAGAATAATTATGCAATTGAAAATACTTCCTCATGCCTAGTAACTATGTTTTTTCATCTTCATCCTTCTTGTGCTCACCATCAAATGTAGGAGGTTTGATTTTGTTCATTTCTCCTTGCAACTCATCCACCCAAGATCTCTTATACCTTCTAACAAGGGATAGACTCGAGTTGTTTCCTGCTCTCTTATTGGAATGCCTTTGGGAATGATGGTGATGTCTACTAGCACTTTTTACTTTTTTTTTCTCCTCTCAAGGTTTGTGACTCCCAGATTTACTTGAGCCACTCTCCTTAACAAATTTCTTTTATATTATGTTCAAACCCTCCAATAGCTTCATGTTAAAGTCATCCTACTTCTCTTTGGATTTCATAAGCCTTTCATTATCATCTTTATGGCTTTGGACATCCTTCTGCAAATTCTTAATGGTCTCAGCCATATTCATATCTTCATTCCTTTCTTCTCCATGTCTATTGGAGTTCATTCCTTCCAAGCCCAAATGGACATCCACCCCTCTGCTCTCATATTGTTGAATGTAACTCCCATGTGCTTCTTCCATTCCTATGGACTCTGCACTGGTCTGATCTGATCGAGTTGTTGTTAATTCTGGAAAACGTGCGACCATCGAAACTTATCAGGCTAACAATTCAACAATTCATGAGAATATGCACCATTTTGGTTCAATATACACATCAGAATTATCTCTCCCGATTTCCTGGTGTTATCACCACGACAATTCTAGATAAGACCTAAGTCTTGAAAACACATACGCGTAGTGCCTTCAGAGATACACTTGTGCAAGAAGTTGGTTTTCTGAAACCACTTTCGCCAAGATGCGGTATCACGTGTCTCAACATGTCAAATCCACCACTCGTGGAGCAGGCAAAATCTAGTCAGATCACCCTCCTTCACTCGTTCAGTACTTTGCAGCCATGTGACGTCAACTAAATGCTGCCATGTAACGATCTCAAAAGATAATCATTAGAAATGGATTGGTTGAGCATGGAAACCCAATGCTCTTGTACGTAATCCGTCTGCACTTCATAAATGGAATTCTATAATTACCACTCCCCAAGTATGAAGATATATGCATATCCATAACCAAAGTAATCTCCAAACTTCTCGACTTTCTGCTCTCTGTAAAAGTAGCTTTCGGTATCCACAACCTAAGATACATGGACAAGGCTATATCGAGTGAGACTGATTATTCAAGCAACATGCTAGAATTTCCTGTGAATAAGGAGGAAAGGGTCCTTGCACATATTTTAGCAACTAAGTTTCACACAGAGCCATCTATAGAATCACGGTTGGAAGCCAGTATGAATCCCACTATGAAGGATTTAGTCATCAATAGGCCAGCTGCTAAGAAGAAAAGGAGCAAGCGACAAAAGAAGAAGGAATCTACGGCTGAAGCGGCTGAAAGTGTTGGAGAGAATCAACCAGTCTGGTTAGATTCTTCCTTAAAGGCAGAGATCGCTAAGATGAAGTAAGTATTCAACTAAAATAAGCATGTCTCAACAAATTTTGAACAAGTGGTAGCAGAGGTAAAGAGTACCAGAGATGATAGGCGTGTTCTTTAAACAACCCTTTAAACAACAGGCTAACTGTTGTCATCCCCCTTTTGTAATTTTATGATTAATATGATTATATAAATACAGAAACAAATTTTAGACTATTTTATTACAATTTCTATCTGGTGATGTTATGAATCTTGTTTTCTTCTATAATAATTTTTTCTTGTAATATTGTATTTTATTTTCATCTATCTAAATCGGAGGAAATTAAAACTCGGAATTCTTTTTAATTAATGCTTCGATGCGGTTGTGTGTTTCTTTTTCTTTTATTATTATGCAATTTAAACTCAGACTCATCACCTTCCAAGCAAATTCACGCGCACTAAACTTTGACCTGTTCATTTATATTTATTGTGCATAGCAATATCACAAGGTAACACACTTTTCTGTGCACCTAAATCTATTGTGAATTTCTTCTTCGCCGCACCGACAACTTGTGCGCACTACTCTTGCGTTGTGTGTCAATATCCACTGCGTATAATTTTTGTACCACACACTGATATTCCACATGTATTTCATCCTATGCATGCACCATGTCAAATTTAATATATTCCATCGCACCTAATTATCTGCGCACACTACAGAATATACCGTCGTGAAACAACTTATACTCATACTTATGCGCATGCCAACAAAACTCCTCTACATTAAGAAATACCTGCGCACCCCATGTGCACATTACTATGTGTGTGCTCACCGTGCAAGGATAAATTTAGCACGTGCATCCACACATATTGATCTTCCGCGCAACGCCACAATTTACCGTGCACACTGGCACTTCAATGTTTTCCCGCGCGGTGCCAAAATTTACCGCACGCGCCAGCACGCCAACCTTTTCCATGGACACTTTGTGACTCCAATTTTGGTCACCTCGAAGTTACTCTTCTGTGAATATTCTCTTCAACTGAACCCCTCTGGCCCATCCAAGCTCAGTGTTGAACTGAAGCTCTGATACCAATTTGTAACGTTCCCCCGACCACCCATAGGTTGGGGTACGCCACTCCAGAGCAACCTCTCATGCTCTAACACCAGTCGGTAACATTCCTAGCCTTTTGCAGGCCAAACCATGCTACTCTAGGGAACTTTTTCAGTCCCTTACTGTGGAACATATGGTAACATACCCAGTAGTCAACTGAGCTATACCACATAAATTTACTCTTTAAATAGCATGCAACTAAAAAATATACATAAAACACTCTTGCGGAATCTTTACATATAAACATAAACAAACCATTACTTTTTGTAACATACGACTTTTATACTGAAATAACAGTAACTACATATATGCAGCATTTACAGGGAATTACCCATAAACATACAGGCAATTATAATCACATATATGATAAACTGTAACATAGGCATGTAAATAACAAAGCAACATTTCATTTTATCATACAATTGGTACTTATCTTAGAAATATTGTCACCAACTATGTACATACCTTCCATGAACCTCCCAGCCATAGACTACACTGTTCATCACTCTCAACAGTGAGTCACCCCTGAGCTGGGGCTAAACTCCACCCAGGGTAAAGGGTTCCTATCCAAGATAAGGCTCATGGGAAATAGGAAAGACTCCATCTCAGGTGCTCACTCAACTAACATCCTATAGCCTCTCATTCCCCACATGCCTGTCCCACCCAAGGAAGTGTGCCCCTTCTCTGCTCAACAGTCCCTCGACTGCCCCACTTCCCTTCCAGGGCTTCAGCAATAGGCCAGATTGGAAGTCTCAGAGCATTGTAGTTGCAGGTTAGCACCTTCGGAAATCAATCCCCAACAATTCACTCTCTCATAGAATTGCTCACGGGACTGACAACCCGCTTCTTCAATCCTGCTCCAAACTAACTAGGTACACCAACCGAAAAGGGCTATGGGAACAAGCTCCAGAATGGTGAAATGGTTGTCTCAAGGATAACAAAATGCATGAGTGAAAATGGTCATGGAATCATTGAATGGATAACTGAATGTGGAAAGTATCACTGTGAAATATTTGTGGAAGTGATGGTGAGAATGATGGTCAGGCTGCTCGTAAGGTATCCCTTGAAAAGTCACCAAATGAGCTGAGTCCCACACGAAATGAATCCATGTCCCCAACTTGACACTTGTCATATCAGAAGTTACTTTGTTCCACTTGTCCCCAACTTTAGAACTTAGGATAAAATAATTATCCATATGTTTTGCTTTAGGAAATATTAATATAATATTCCCTTGACTTTTGACCCTCCCTTTCCCTCACTAGTGAAGTTCAGTCCCCCATCTCTTTTATTGTGGTCGGTATGCATGCAACGATGTATTTTATATTAATCATGAGTCATGTACAAAGTAGGTGCATTGGCCTTTAACATCTAGACATTCCATCCTAATACCAAAACATAAGCATCCCAACTTATAATAACCGGCTCACCATCCTATAACACATATCATATACATGAGGCTCATGGTCCTCCATACTTCGCACACCTTAGTTATTACGCTAGTATCCTCGAATGTGCATGTTACATCATTTTATTGCACAGTTCATGTGTGCACTATGCCACATGACGTGCATTACCAAATGAGGTCAAAACAACTCACCAGCTTAAGTACATTTATATTACATTTACAATTGGGTTCGGCTGAGGGATATTACACAGAAAGACTCAAACATGCCACATAAAACAAACTAGAAGAACAAATCTAAATATCTTCCTCAGTATGGTCACCATTTTTTTATGGATAAATTCGTAAATGCAAACATAAACAAATCTCCCTAGTTCAAGAACCCAAAACTAGAACAAAACTAGACAGAACACACCCCTTTCCTTAGATTCAAATGAAATTGAAAAAATGATAGAAAACTCGTACCTTTTTAATTGACATTTGTCATTATTTATTGTATCTCTAAGATTGATCCAGTGCTTTCTAGAAACGGAGACCTGTAAAAAGGATCAAATACAACCAGCGAAAGTAACAAGCATACATATATTTCAATGAATCTATGTAAATAGCCAAAGAGAAATACAAATAAAAACCATTGGAAACCTTTATTAGGAAAGGAAAATATATAAATGTATCAATAAATCAAGAAGCAATTTACAACCAAGCCTTGGCATTGATAAAATCCTTCTAGCGGTTCAATGTTCTAGCACCCCAGTGGCCTCCATTAATGCCATCACCATCTCTTGAATACTTAGCCCAAAATCTCTTAGGACCAAAATGAAGTTTACAAACTCTCAATTAGAAACAAGGAGCTATTCTCAATTTACCATTATTTTACTATGCATCACTTATTAGCATTTCCCTTTAGAATATGCCTCCATTTATAGATTGGAGAGGAATCCATGAGGAGGTTAGGATGAGAGGTTAGGATATCACTAAATCAGGAGAGGTGGGTGAGATCCAAACTGATCGGCAAACAACTCATCATTGAAGTTTCTTCTCTAGAAGCTTCGATAATTTCTTCTTTTTTTCCATTTACAAAGGTTGCCACACCCTTAAACCTAGGAAAAATGCTACATTATGGCACCTTCCAGTGATGCAACATGTGAAAAGTGAGTTTGTCTCACCTTGATAGTAAGAAACAAGCAACAACTTTGTAATCCTTCCAAAGAATACTTTCTCTTAGTTTTCTTCCAAAGTTCTATGCTTTAGATGTCAAAGAATAGGAAGTATCACTTGCTACGACAAAATGTTGTATAAAAAATACCCATATTAATGTGGATATGGGTTGATGTTGAACATCAGGGGGGTGTTGGGTTGTTATATTTTTTGCAGTGGGAACTTAGTCAAATCAACAGTGCTAGACAAGGTGGATCGACTAGATGAATTTTCGATTGGATAACTAAGTCAAGTCGATGGTTAAGTTGAAGGTCGAAAGGTCAACCGACAAGAGGTCAAGTGGTACCTAACTGGAATATTGATTGAAGGTTGATAGGAGGTCAAGTGGTAGCTAACTGGAAGATTTGTTGAAGGTCGACCAGTGGTCAACTAGTTCATAGGCGACTTAAGTTTGATGGGTAGTCAATTGTAACAAAATCTCAAGATTCACGAGATTGCAACCAATCATTTGCGTGGATTTGTAATCACTTTTTGGGCACCATGAATTAGGGTTTTGCATGCAATAAATACTATAAATATGGCGTGATGTAATACAGTATAACATAATATTTAATGATCAAACTCTCGGATTCGAGAGATGTGTAAGGGCCATGTAGATGTAAGTTGAATTGGCTACAGGGTTGTTCTTGTGTAAAATCAAGAGAGTAGGATGAAAATTGTGTCTTAGGTGTGGACTAAGGTTAGTCATGTAAAAATTAATTCTATGAATGAATAAGACAACAAGAGAGTAGGAGTCACTCAAGGAATGTTGGTTTTCCCGGTTAAGGGTTTCTAGGATAAAATCTCTGTGTACTGTGTGATTTTCATTGATTATTTTCTATTTCATTTTGTCGTATCGTTCTTGGTTGGTTTAGTGTGGGAATTATTTCTCTATAGGGGGGCAAAGGAAGCAGAGAGAAATGATGACTCTCTTTGTACCATCTGGGGTTCACCATTTGTATGGTAATGGGAACTGAGATATCACAACATTCCTAAAAAAGTGGTAGTTGATGTTGACAGGAATAAATACGTGATTGTAAAGGGTGGAAATGCCCCTGAAATCGACTAAAAAATGGACCATATGCCAACTGGTAATGGAGGTAGGTTTTTGATAAGTATGGATGAGATCATTAAGAATGAGACTCAAGAATTTCCTTGGGTAGAGCATAATTGATGGCTGACAATGGTGGCAGTTAAATAACCAAATGGACATAAAGTGATCGGAGGTTAGGGGCACAATTTGATATGGTGAATTTTTTCAATTGGAACTAAGGATGAAGTGAATGAAAATGAATAGGTATTTGAGATTAGGAACTCTAGGATGATAGTGAAGGGTAATAGTATACATGAGGTGCTTCCAACTATAAGGATTTATGCAGACATAGGTGACTTTGCGATGGAATGGTTATACTTGATTCCAATAAAAATATGTGTTTTTCAAAATAATTACCAATGAATGAAAAACAAAAATGGATTGAATGTGAAAATATAGATGTGAGTTCCCTAGTGATCAAATGGCTTGGCCTTGTAAGGAGAGAGTAGTGAGAGCGAGTGGGGGGAAAGGAGCCCTTGGTTTGGGTATCTATGGAGGTGGGTGATTGATGAAGCTTTGGCCCCATTCACAAGAAGCTTTACATCACACTCCATTGCATGCTTAAAGGGACTCCTTCACCTCAATTATGTATGAGAGAGTGAGAGGATAACATTTATCATGATGCATGTGGGATAAATTGGACTAAGTTTATAAAATGTCATAGGAATATAAAATACTAGGACTTCCTGGGCGATCACCCATCCCAGTACTACTCTAGCCTGAGCACACTTAACTGTAGAGTTCTAATGGGATCTTATGCATTAACGCTATGTTGTAGGCATGTACATAAGACCATTACATGATGTCTATAATTAACAAATTAATATGGCATTACATTCCATTCTCCACCAAAAGGGTGGATGTCATGGTTTATCAAAACCACAGACTTAAAATGGTGATTCACTGGAAAAGGTGGATGGCCACCAAGATCTATTTGGATCATCCCCCCCCCCCCCCCCCCCTTAGGAAGCAATGGTCCCCATTGAGTCTAGTTCCTTTGGGAGATGGGGAGACTTCT
Source organism: Picea engelmannii (assembly GCA_009831015.1). Lineage (NCBI taxonomy): Eukaryota > Viridiplantae > Streptophyta > Pinopsida > Pinales > Pinaceae > Picea > Picea engelmannii. Next base: position 243,706 of record ML784796.1, read on the forward strand.
GCTAAATCTGAAGCTTGGTGTGTTTCTTGCCTTGCTGAAGAAGCTGTCATGCTTAGCTTTATGAAGATTTTCATGAACCTGTTGTTGGAGGGGTTGAATTTGTTCAACCAATCTAGCTACATGATCTACCTGAGCATGCAAGGACTTTGTCGGTGAAGATGCAACATGAAGAGTATGAAGGGTTTTGTTATAAACTTTCTTGATTGGGTAGTGTGGAGGCACCCCCGTAGGTGTAATAAGAACATCTTGGTACTCTTCTATAATCTTGTCGATCTGCTTCTAATGGATAGAAAGGTATTGGTTTAAGGTTGCAGTGGTTGTGGTGTCCTTTTGTTCACCTTCTGATCGGATTGTGAAGAGGATAAAATTTTCAATATGAGAGATTAATTTGTGGAATTGTTTTGGTGGGACAATAGTTGAAACTACCTATGGTATCTTGTATAGCTGACCACCCAGAGTAACAATGAGGCTACGGGGTCGAGACTCCTAAATAGCATGACACCTCCACATATATGGTTGGCCTAATAGAACATCACGGATTTCTAGTGGGGAAACATCACATAATACCTCATCCTTGAAGGGATTTATGTCTTAGGGCATGCGACATTGTTGGTTGCACAAAGATCTTGGCCCTAGAAAAGACACCCGATGTTGTATGGATGTGGGTGTGGTGTTGTTGGAAAATCCAACTGCTTGACAACCTCTGCTAAGATGATGTTATTTTCGCTTCTGATATCAGCAATAAAATACAGTGGGGTCCCCTTCACCCACATATGTGAATGGAAGAGTCGCTCCCCTTCCTTAGGATCCTCTTCTGGTTGGATTGTTGTAGTTGCGACAGTAGCAGTGGGTTTTGTATCGATGATATGTCTCCTTTTATCATTTTCTGAATCACGGTCCAAGTCTGGGTTTGGATATTTATCTTTGAGCTTGGCCACTAATGACTGTATTGAGAAACATTCATCATTGTTATGCCAAGGGATGTTGTTGAACTCACACCACTTTCCAGTGTCTTTCTTAGGCTTCCCGTTATCCTTATTTTCCTGCATCTGGAGTTGGCTCTCTTGAGGTTGACCTTAATTGCTATGTCCTCCATTATGTGAGTTAGATTTTCCTTTTCCATGATTCTCCCACTTACTCTACTACTTGAATTTATGCTCAATTTTGACTGCATATCAATAAGTAGCTCCCAATGAGGAGATGTCTAGAAAATGAATCTTTGCTTGGATGTACCAGTGTATACCACTGTGATACTTCAAAACCAGGTGTCGCTCAAAGTATTTGATACCCAACTTTGAGCACAAGGTATGAAAGATGTTGGTGTACTCCGACATCGTCTGATCTCTTTTCTAACGCAGAGTTGTCCATATCATGTATTGGTCATCATAGTTTCCAATAGGGTAGAACTCCTCCTTTAGGGAAACTACAAAGGCCGCCCAAGTGGGTTCTCTCCCAAATAGTGTAGATTCATCCGTAGTGTACCTCTCCCAGTAACCTTCCCACCAAGATTTGACATAGGGAAGGGCTTTAAGGAGTGCGAAGGTGATATTTTCACTGTCAAATTTTTTTTGGACAAAGTAATAACCTTCTAGAATATTAAACCATTTTTCTAGAGCATCCACATCTATCTGGCATTCAAATAAGGGGATATCAAAATTGACTTGTACCTTGAAGGGTATCGCACTTGTGAAATGATTTCTTCTTGAAGATGCCTCAAATGTCTCCATTGGTAGTCTTCGAAGGATTTGAGTGAAGTTGTCCATCATCTCATTCCTTTGTCGCATGAGGGCTTCCTCGAGCAATGTCTTAAAAGGATCTCCTGCTCTGTCATCTATATTTTCTTCCCCCATGGGAGGTCACTTGGGCTAGCGAGAGTGGTTTTCCTCAAGCGAAACTAGATCGAGACCCAAATCTCTATACCCTAACCTCATCGAGGACCTACTCTAAGAAATGACAAGGAGTAGATTGCTCTGATACCATTGGTCCAGACTATTTTGAGAAAGACATGAAGGAAGGAATATAACCAAGATATAACAATGAAATACACAAAAACATAGAATAGAACACATAAATACAGTGAAACCCAACTTCTATTACTGAATAAGATAGAAAAACTTTATAGAACACAAACTGGAAAAGTGGGGTAGTGTATCTCTATACGCTTCACTCACAAGAAGATTTAGATCACACACCATTGCATTCTTAAAGGGCCTCCTTGACCTTAATTATGTATGAGAGAGTGAGAGGAGAACAATTTACATGATGCATGTGGGATAAATTGGACTAAGTTTATAAAATTCCATAGGCATGTGAAATACTAGGACTTCCCGGGCAGTCACCCATCCCAGTACTACTCTAGCCCGAGCACACTTAACTGTGAAGTTCTAATGGGATACGCTACATTAAATATATTTTGTAGGCATGTACATAAGACAATTACATGATGTCTGTAATTAACAGATGAATATGAAATTACATTCCATTCTCCACCAAAAGGGTGAATGTCATGGTTTATCAAAACCACGGGCTCAAAATGATGATTCAATGGAAAAGGTGGATGTCCACCAAGATCCATCTAGATCAAATGAAGATGGTTAATTTATTTTGTGGGAGATTAGGGGCCAATGAAAATGTGGAAACACATGCAACATAACTAACTATGAAATATGTGAATAGTCAGGAGTCTACAGGTATAAGCCAACAAGATGATGAGAAGAAGTACAAGGTTCATTCTCTTGAGATGAAAACTATTCATACTCCTATCCTATGGTTAAAAAAAACATGGGTGTTGATTTGAAAGGGGATATAAAATCCAAAACAACCCATGGGGGTGGAATACTACTAAGTAGCAACAATTGAATGCATGTGGAACTAGGTGAAGTTGTTGTATAATCGGGAAAGGGAACCCTAGATGAATATGTGGGGGGATAACATTGGTGAATGCAACTAGCTTAGAGGGATTGATCAACATGTCAGTTTGAATAAGTATATATTAAATAGGTAGGATAAATATCCTTGATATGTGAGAGACAAAGAGACCCTCCTAACAAGTTCCTACACACATGAATCCCAATACCTAAAGTGAAAATACCCCATAGCAATGATTATGATAAGATACATAGAATAAAAATAAAAGAGTGCCAGTGAGATAGCGTACATGTTAAGTAGGTGGTGAGATGAGGGGTCTCAAGGAATTTTTTATAGAAACTAAATGGACCATACCATTGTGAATGGGGTAAGATGGTGATCCCAATGACACAATTTGTTTTTGAAAATAGAGCTTCTAAGCTCCTGTACTGAATTGAGGAACATGGTTACAGGGACATATAAAACATGAGTGGCACCCACAATGAAAACTCATTTGTACTTGTGTTGATATGGACATGAGATTGTGGGGCCCATGATTTTCTAGAGTTAGTCTCACATGCCTCAGTGAGCATATTTTGATTGCAAGAGACCTAGGTAAGTGGTCCTGACTCAATCATTCCATTTATGCATTCAATTTTTAGTGTGGGTGTGTGTGAAAGGGACATATGACCCCTTTTTGGAGGTGTCCATATGATTTGTATAGGTAATCATAATATGTCCATGCACATTTGCATGAATGTTTTCCAGACTCCCGTACCAGACTATGTGACAATGAGATGTGTAGTTACACAGATCACTGCGTGATTGTTATCTGATCATTCTTGCAATTAGTGTGACTAATTAGATAATTGTCATGTGAATGGTTTTTTCAACTATTAGTTGAACAGTCACATGAATGGTGCATTATTTAGATAAGAGGCGCGTGAAGACTGTTTGCGTGACTATCTGTGGTACATTCATGCAAACTGTGCAAATCGATTGAGAAACATATTTTGAATTTTGATGAGATGATCATTTTTTGGCATTCACTTGTTAGGTTGTGGTTGTAGGGAATATTTGAGAGCCATTCATATGCATTGGTGAGAGTAAGACTACAAGGGTTTGCATATCTAGATTAGAGCATACTTGACAACGTAACATATCCTGGGTAGTTTTGGATTACTCAAATATTTTGAGTGTCTATATTTTGGCCCTAATGAAGGGCTATTTTAAGAGATTGTGCAAATTTGGAATCTGGAGGAGGACTATTTTATGGTGAGAGGTCACCCAGTGACCTTGAGGGCACTAACATGTATATACTTCCCAACAATGGTTTCGATTCAAGTTGAGATGCCAACATTGCAACCTCGACAGGATGATGGGGGGTCAATAGGCTAGTTAGTGGCGCAGTACTATATGGGTCCCGAGGGGTGAGGGGGTGGATCAATATATATACCATCTATACAAGATTTAGTAACCAAAGAAATGGCCACAATAATATTCCTTATCTATGGGTCATTGGGGGTGCACCATATCACAGGGGGCCTGATGTTGATTGTGGAATAGGTGCTCCATGGGAGGTTATTTGGGTGGGCCTTTTTTATGAGAGAGGAAATGGTGTTGTAGTTGACACGCTGATATACCCGTGGGGGAGGGGATTTCACCTTTGGTTTGGTGATTTGATGACTATTATATGATTGAGTGATCCAAATGTGACCATGGTAGGATATTTGATTAGGTGGTGTACAAGAGCTCCAGATGCATCAATGGGGAGAGTGTAACACACCCAATATCTTAACTGGGTTTCTAAGAAATGGGGCATACAAAATTTTCCTTCCTTAATCATCCAGAAACCTCTTTTCGGGACCTCCAACACCTTCTTCTTGTCACGATCTTTCCAACCATTGCTATCATATCCAAATCTGAGAGTATTTAGAAAAGGGCCACATGTAACCCACGTGATTTTGTATCCTATCCATCATCCCGAGTTCCTCGAAGTGCCAGAGCTTCCAGTGCTCCAACACCTATGGCAGGAACCCATCCACCAATAATCCGATAGCGGATATCCCTCCATGTCAACTGATATGCTTAAGGTATAAGTTTGGTGTTTGGTGCTTCATCACTGAGCACCTCATTTATGTTTATGCATGCATATCCTCCGGAGTCTTGAACTTCCAGAGTTCTGAAATGCTGCCATGTAGCTCGGGCCTTAGGCCCCTTTCAAATTACCTTTGACACCATGCTCCAAATCTCTGGAGTCCTGAAGTCTCGAACTCCCGAAGGGTCCCCACCTACACATGGTGATGCAGTATACATAGGGACAGATATAGGTGGGTTCGTCCCTTTGACGGACCTAGTTCCAACGCTTCAACCTCTTAATCTTTCTAAAGTCCCGTAAGATTTCCACGTAGCTTCGGCCTTTGGTAATTTTGGTCTCTTCGTGATGCTACACCCCATATCCTCCGAAGTCCCGAAGTCTCGGACTCCTAGATTCTCGGATACATCACCAATCACTTTGGCCAAGCAACACATACCAGAGGTCAACACGCAGTGATGGTTAGGGGTGACACATGTCCTCATTAGGGGATGACACATGTCATTCTCTAACATGCACAATGGGTATGTGAATCGTCCAAAACTAGGTGACATGTGGCACACGTAATGCGAGTCCACATCATATCGGATGACATCATCAAGCCATGACATCATAGACGGATAACTGCTAAGTCCTTCAATTAAACGGTTTGTAAGATTCCATGTAGATCCATAGATCTAGGGTTCTCATTACTTCGCCACTCTGACTTCGGATCTTACCAAATCCCCTCGACACAAATCCCCCTAAGAGCTAAGTCTATGGACTCTTGGATCTGGTGCCATGCGTCCTCTTCCTATCAATGGCTGAAATCTATTTCGGCGTTCGCGACTTCGTTGATTCTCATACCTTGAAAACCCTTGGAAAAATTCCTCCAGAGTATGAATTCTCTAGACCATGGGATCGCTTTCCACGTACCCATTCATCCAACGGTCCTCATCACTTCCATAGTTCATCATTTGGGAGTTCGGTGTGTATCTCTTGCCTTTCCTTCCGGATCATGACGGATCTATTGCCACGTGTACCTAGAATCTATGGCCAAGGTTTACTCTGGCTTGCATACCTTCAGGGAAAACTCTCACATCTCTAAATATCCGAATACTCATACTCCTGAATAACCTTGGATCTATGGAAACATGTCCCACTAGTTTCAACGGTCTAGATTAACTTTGTGACTTAGCCATTCAGGAGTTTCGACACTAGACCATTCCTATTCTCCTGAAGTAACATTTCTTCAAAGAGCTTTACACTTCCCTTCCTACATCTGATCTAATGGCTTAGATAGATCTACCTTGGATCCCCAGATTGACGACCATCGTTGATTCATGACTTTGACCTTTGAATATTTTTTAGGGTTGTGGGGTCACAAGTTCTAAAGTCCCGAAAGAGCTAGATCCTTTCGAACTAGCACAGGGTTCCTAGGCCTTGGTCACATGGGTCCTTTGGGAAATCTTATGGGCTAGGCGCAAATCCTTTTTTTTCCACCAATGGGTTAAGAACATGAGCATGATTCCTCGACCAGATTGATGGTTAGTATGAAGGAAAACACCCTTCTCCCTTCAAGTTGAGCTTGACATTTCCGCTAAGGTAAACTTCAAAGGGTTGGCAGGACTTAGAAGTTTCAGTCAATCCTACCTTGACTCTCTTGCCGACTCACATTCCATAACTCTCTAATGGCTAGACTAAGATAAGTAGAAGGCCATGTAAATACAACAATTTATAGAAGAAAATGAGCATTTCTAATAATTGTTCAAACACTGTAAAACTTAACCATAAACATAGACATTCAATCATCACATCCATTGTACCAAACAAAGAATGAAAATACTTATCTATTACAGTTGGTCACCGACTGACTGACTCTGGGTGTTCACCTCTCCACCTAATCATAGGCTGAGAGGAATTCATTCTTATTGCTCTGGACACCCCTGTGCCAAGCCATGATATCACCAAGGAACTCTCACATTTTCTCAGGGATTCTTTCTCCATCTCATCTTTTCTGAGGTTTTGGTCTCTACAATTCTCAGAGATATCTTTCTCTATCACGGCCTCGACAAGGTTTATCATATGGTCCCCTCAGCATCAAGATCACGACCTTCTATTCATCATCCAATAGAGAGCTCTGTGCATTCTCGTCTTCTCGATTATCTACATGGGTCTATCCCCTTTCATGCACACCCTTATCGAGAAGGTTCTTCCTGGTTCTATCATGTTCCTTATGTCATAAGGAAACTTGGGTCATCCTGGTCTGCTAGAAATAGTGGTACTTCGGGATAACATTATTCAGTTAGACCATGCTTCCATTCATGGGGGTGGTTCATGGTTCAACCACTAGTCCTTTCCTTTATTAATTGATTCCTTTCCTTGCTATCCAGAGAGGGTTTGTTATTCCCAACAAGGGGAAATTTCGGGTCATACACCTAATAAACCTTCTCCATATTTTTCCTCACTCTTTCCTCTAGTGATATCATGGCTAGTACTTCAAGGCTTCACCCCCACAGTCATTCATTGGAAAACTAGAAAAAATACATTCACATTGTCTGCATGCCATCGCATGATAATATTAATTAATGATTAATTACAAGTAGGGGGGAATAGGGGTGTTACAATCCCCTCCCACTTAAAATGGAACATTTTCCTTAGTGTTCTTCCTCAATGACACCTTTCATGTATTTCTCATTTAGATAATTCAGAAGTCTTGACCCTCTTTCTTGTTCAAGTTCCTTCTGGAATCTTAATCTTCGTCACATGTCTTCAATAAATATTGGATGACAAGCACATTAACCATAGTTTCATGTGAAAACATTATATTGTTCCATAAAATTCAAGAAAATTTCATAACTTAGCACAATACTCATCCGTACAGTTTGTGTATTTGTATCCACATGGTTATCTTGTTATCTGGGCTCACTATTTTTCCTATAAAAACCCCTTGTGTGCATGATCCCAATTAATAGTGTATACGTATTATCAAAGTATTCTCTTCCTCGTGGTCACTCATCCTCTAGGCCCAGGATCAGGCATCCCCTTCTCTGTTGTATAGTTCCTTGAGCGATCCATCTTTCCTTGCCAATGTTTTCTCGCACAAGAATAATTTTAGATACTTCATTAAGCCTTACAGTCGAGGCATCCCTTAGAATTTTTCTGCCGAGGCATCCCTTTGTCTTGTGTTACCACAACACATCATGTTTCAGGAGATCATGGCTTACCACAGGGTTCTCATGGCTCAGTAGTATCCATCTTTTATGCTTTCCATCTTGATAGCCTTCATCTGTCATTTTTGGATAGATCCCTTCTTTTCACCTGTATCACAGGTGTGCAGAAATTTATGAGATATCATCATAAATTTTAAATTTCAGAATTCTATTGCAAATTCGTCACCCACAGATTTTTCTGTTCCCTTATTTAATTTCATATATGTTCCACACAGAGACCATATCCAAAAATTTGTAACTTTCCTTGCCATAGTATTTTGGCTCAGCATGCAATTGGTCTTCCTTTTGGACTTACAACACTACCATACCCAAGACCTTTTTCTTCCTTCAATTCATTCTTTAAACAACCAAATGAATTGTAAGTTTCTCATGTATATATATATTGTCACAAAATATTTAAAATGTCATCACAAAAATTTCTTAACTTGTGCATTCTAACAATTGCATCACATCTATATAAACATGAAAGGAAACATGCAAACATGCATTTCCTTTAAGAAATTCCATGCAATGCGCTAACTATGAGCACATTTATTCCCAATCTCCCTAGATTGGTTATCGTACCCATGGTACTCTTTGCTCCTGCAATTTTCTTGCAAGGATTATAACCCATCCTTGATTGGCATAGACTTCCTCTGCTTAAGGTTTTCCATCATTGACAAATGATATTCTCAACAACTCTAATTTATTTCTACACATGTCATACATCATGATTATATTAATTGGCATGTAAAGTAAAAATGTATGTATCATTTCAACAAACATTTTCATATCTATCCTATCATATCCTTATGCACTTCTTCATGTTATCCTTAATGTTTCCATGAATGAAACACAAACAATGTTCAATTTTTTCTACAACAATGCAACCATAATCACTATGATGTCAAAGCACTTACCTATATTAGTAAATCAATCTCTCGTACCAGAGAGATACAATAAAAAACTAGGAAGGAGTCAAGGAACTCTTCCTTGGTCCAACTTCTTCTACATAGCCCTGGAATTTTAGACCAACTGATTTATTCCAAGGCCTCACTGCCTTTACTTAATATGGCTTACCCAAGCATATTCAATCAAACATACTCATTTATTCATTCTCTCTTCCTATTCAATCACTAACATGATATAATTCTCTTCATCATTTTGTTGGCCCTTTTCCCATAGAATCAGTCCCCGTGACCACAGTCTAACATATAGTGCTAACCTCTATCTTCTTGGACTGGCCCGGAGGAACTTTTTTTTCTCTCCATGCGACCAAGAGCTATGACCTCGACTCTATTATTTTTATCCGCTATCCTTTTATCTCCCTTATCTAGGCCCTATGATCATGGCTTAATCCCTTGTCGGTTGATCAATAGTGTAGATATTTCCTCCCCCAGATCTGATGACTGCAAGGGATTGAAGAACCATAACTAGATCACAGTTTAAATCTCCTCCTGATCTCCACAATGGGAGATTCTCATCGGTAATGGAAATGACTTGAGCCATTGATCTTTTTACCTTTCAATATCAACGATCTTGGTTGATTGCAGAACGTGAACTAGTACGTCTGTTAGTTTCACCTTCGCGTCCCGCAATGGTCCTCGAACATCGATCTAATAGAATGACTAGTGTTTGATCTGTCAACTCTAGTGAATCCTTAAGTCGATCTGATGACTGGGATTAGTTTTCCCTTCGATGAATGACTCACATTCACCTCCTCTATTAGGTTCTTGATTAACCTTATTTGATCATGGTTTTCCTCCTCGATCTTCACAATCTTGATCTGTAGTCGATCGAAGATATTTCTACAATCTTGTGCCTACAGTCTATCTAAATGATATTTCTAACCTTGATTTGGGGACAGAAAACATTTTTCTTCAAAATGTAATCCAAGATTCTTATATATATATATATATATATATATATATATATATATATATATATATATACCAGCTTATAGCTCGCTGCTTAATTCTCAGTAGTCATTAAGGTTGTGACTATGTTCTCCTGATAGAGTCTTCACAGAGTTCCTCCATAGAGAACTCCCTCAGCATGCAACTTCCTTATTGCATATCCATCACTATCTGTGATGGCCTCAACCTTGAGTTAACTTCAATTGTTTACCAAATATTCCATAAAGAACATAAACATGCATCTTTTTCATGCATCCAAGTTATGTACCCACACATATTCTGGTTTTGTTAACTTACATCCATGGTGTACTTAATCGTATGCATAATCATAAGCTTGTGTGTAGCTTCCATAAGTATATTTCACAACCCACCTACATTTCTATTTTAAAATCAGTCAACTCATGATTATTCACAATCATTTTCATGTGACCCTCAAAGGCATAATCATTTTCTTCTTATCATGACAACGAAGAATCCTTGCTCGTTCACTCTTTCATCTATTTATACTAGTATTTCTTGAGGGAGTGCAACACATTCCCCTTAAACTATCATTCAAAACAGAAATTTCATGACTCTTCAGAAAGGAGTCAACCATGCATCCATGGTATTCACTTAATCTTGGCAAGTGCAATTCTTGCCTTAGATATCACTCATCAAAGAAGTCATGTTGTGCCTTTAGTACACCTCTACTCTTACATCATACACGTGCATCACTTGCACATTTAATATCTTTCATACCTACTTGGTATTAATATCAATATTTTTTTCAAGAAGCCTCACAATGCATTAACCCATGCATTCAAACACATACAAACCTAGCCAAACATTCATCATGCAAGCTTATTGCTTGCAACCTTTCCATGTCATACATGCACATGTACATATCAGACTTCCAGTTCCTCCTCCAAGTATATTGTTGACATCCTTATGACAAGCCACATAGGAACACTCAACACTGATCCTCCCCCTCAGTTTAGAGCTTGCAATTATTCAAATGATATCCACTTGGCAGTTTAACAGACATAGTCATAATTATGTTTCCCTTTCTATGTGATAACAACTAGCAAGAAAACACCCTTGCCTCAACTTTTCATGAAAACATTATCCACTCATAAATACAGTCATGGAAATTATAACCATGCCCAAGGTAATAAAACAACCAATATAGCTTCCAACTAGTCTTGATCAACAGACCTTTCGATCAAGGAAATCCCTTTCTAGATTCCCTTTACTAGGGTCCAACTATATCTATATGGCTACCATCCACCACTAGATGTCAATATGAGCCATTGGGATTCAAGAAGTTCCCCAACACTTCCTTTACAAAATTCAGGATCAACCTTAAATCAACCATTTCACCTTATTTATAATAAATTTTAATTTCTAATAACATTTGGACAATTCCCTTAAAGCCCAAATACAATTTCGAATTATGTTACTTACTAAGTATTCTAGTTCAGAATTCCAGAGTATATTTAGTTCATAATCAGTATTAACCATTAAACCGATAATTCTTCCTTCTGTTCAGAAACAGTCAAGGACGGATATCACTCTCCTCCTCCTACAAGAATTATGGCATATTATTTTCCTATCCACCAAGCAAGGGAGGTTGTTGTGATTTTTCACTCAATCACTATATTTCTACAACTTTGTTTATCATCTTGATTAGAAAAACCATGCCCAACAATTCCTGTACCCAGAAACAAAATTTGTTTCTCAGTTCCCTTTGAAACCCAAGAGTTGTGCATGCTCTCCCTTTTGAGAGAATGGTCACCATACTCATTCCTCTAATCGTGAGGGATTATACACATATAGAAGGTTTAATCCTTCATTAAAGAAGTAATTATTACTAATAAAGATCCTTTCAATCCATTCACATCCAAGTCTTGCTATTATTTCCCATTAATATAATCCCACTCCTGTAGGATCAACTATCATTTCCCAAAGAAATGATAGGATTCCTTTGCCACGGACTAGCATGATTCAATATCATTATGTAAGATCCCAATTGTATTTTAATCTACATCCTTCTACTAAAGGAACTTATGCTCCACATGCTCATCTTAGCCTTAGTAACCTAATATTCTCCACAGGCTCATCTTATACTTGGTAACCTAATCTTATGACTATACAACATGTACAATTGCACAATGAATTCATCTTCCTTATTTGGAAACGCTAGCAACAAACAATGCATATTTCCAAAACATCTATAAACAACAACATGTTTCATTCCTCTCTTTGGTGGAGGTTTGACTAAATATCTTAGGAATATGATAAGATAGGGTGTTACCCCTTAAGGTCCTCCAATTATATTTTCATACGAGTCATGCATGAGCCCAAGCAGGACAAGTGTTCTTTCCATGCTCTGATACCAATTTGTAACACACCCAATCTCTTAACTGGATTTCTAAGAAATGGGGCATAAAAGTTTTACCTTCCTTAATCATCCTAGAACCTCTTTCCAAGAACTCCAACACCTTCTTCTCGTCATGAGCTTTCCAACCATTGATATCAGGTCCAAATACAAATTCTATAGTAGGAGCTATGTCCTTCCAGAGCTCCTCAGGTGTCTTTAGACAAGGGGCACATGGCATCCACGTGAGTCTATCTCATATCCATCATCCCAAGTTCCCCTAAGTCCTGAAGCTTCCAACACTCCAACACCTATGCTGGGAACCCATCCACCAATAATCTGATGATGAATATCCCTCTATGTCAATGCATATGCTTAAGGGATAAGTTTAGAATTTTGTTCTTCAACACTGAGCTCCCCCTTTTTGTTTACACACGCATATCCTTCAGAGTCCAGAACTCCCTGAGTTCTGAAATGATGCCACATAGCTTGGTCCTTAGGCCCCTTTCAACTTACCTTTGACACCACACTCCAAAACTATGGAGTCCTGAAGTCTCGGACTCCCAAAGGGTCCCCACCTACATGTGGTGACATGATATACATAGGGGCAGGTACAAGTGGGTCCGGCCCTTCGACGAACCTAGTTCCAATGCTCCATCCTCTCAATATTTTTGAAGTCCCATAAGCTTGCCACATAGCTTCGAACATCAATCCTTTTGGTCTCTCCGTGATGCTACACCCCAAATCCTTCAGAGTCCCGAAGTCTCAGACTCCCGGAGTCTCGGTTACATCACCAATCACTTTGGCCAAGTGACACGTACTAGAGGCTAAAACATGGTGAGGGTTAGGGGTGACACATGTCCTCATTAGGGGATGACAAATGTCATTCCCTAACAGGCACAATGGGTATGTGAATCAACCAAAACTGGGTGACATGTGGCACACGTAATGCGGATCCATGTAACATTGGATGAAATCATCTAGCCACGTCATCATAGACTGATAAATACTTAGTCCTTCTATCTAACAGTCTATAAGATTCCATGTAGATACATAGATATAGGGTTCTCATTACTTTGTGGCTCTGGATTCAGAGCTTACCGAATCCCCTTGATGTAAACCCCTAAATATCTAAGTATCCAGACTCTCGGATTTGGTGCCACGTGTCATCTTCCTATCAACGACCAAGATCTATTTCGGCGTTCGCGACTTCAGCAGTTCTCATACCTTGAAAACCCTTGGCCAAATTCCTTTGGAGTACGAAGTTTCTGGACCAAGGGATCGATTTCCACATACTCATTCATCTAATGCTCCTCATCACTTCATCAATTCATCATTCGGGAGTTCGACGTGTATCTCCGAAATTTCCTTTCGGACCACGCTGAATCTATTTCCATGTGTACCTAGCATCTACGACCATGGTTTACTCCAGCTTTCATACCTTCGGGGAAAACTTACATGTTTGTAAATCATCGAATACCTGGACTCTCGAATAACCGTGGATCTGTGGAAACGTGTCCCACCAATTTCAATGGTCCATATTAACTCTGCAACTCTATCATTCGGGAGTTCCGGTGCTAGACCATTCCTATTCTCTTGAAGTAACACTTCGTCGAAGCGCTTAACACTTCCCTTCCTACATCCTATCTAACGGTTGAGAGAGATATACCTTGGATACCCAGATTGATGGCCCTCATCGATTCACGACTTTGACCTTTCGTTATTTTCGAGGGTTGTGGGGTCACAAGTCACAAAGTCCCAAAAGAGCTAGCTACTTTCAGACTAGCGTAGGGTTCCTAGGCCCTGGTCACATGGGTCCTTTGGGAAATATTATGAGCTAGGCACAAATCCTTTTTCTCCACCAATGGGTTAAGAACATGGGCATGAGCCCTCGATGAGATGGATGGTTAGTCTGAAGGAAAATTCCTTTCTCCCGTCAAGTTGAGCTTGAAATTTCCGCTAAGGTAACCTTCAAAGGGTCAACAGGACTTAGACGTTTTAGTCAATCATACCCTTACTCTCCTGCAAACTCACATTCCATAAATATCTAATGACCATACTAAGATAAGTAGAAGTCCATGTAAATATAGTAGTTTACCAAAGAAAATGAGAATTTCTAGTAACTATTCAAACACTGTAAAACTTAACCATAAACACAAACATCCATTCATCACATCCATTGTACCACACAGAGCATGAAAATACTTATCTATTAAAGTTGGTCACCAAATGACTGACTGTGGGTGTTCACCTCTCCAACCAAGAATAGGCTCAGAGGCATTCATTCTTAGCACACTGGCCACCCCCATGCCAAGCCATGATATCACCAGGGAACTCTCACTGTGTCTCAAGGATTCTTTCTCCGTATCAACTTCTGCAGAGGTTTGTTTTATGCAATTCTCAGAGATCTCTTTATCTATCATGGCCTTGACGAGGTTTATTAGATGATCCCATCAGCATCAAGCTCACAGCCTTCTTCTCATCATGCACTGAAGATATCTGTGTGTTCTCCTCTTCTTGATTGTCTGCATGGGTCTATCCCCTTACTCACACACCCTTATCGGGAAGGTTCTTCCTTGTTCTATCCTATACCTTCCATCAGAAGGATACTTGGGTCATCCCGATCTTCCAGACCCAATGGTAGTTCGAGATGAAATTATTCAGTCAGACCATTCTTCCATTCAAGGGGATGGTTGATGGTTCAACCACCGCTCCTTTCCTTCATTAACTTATTCATGTCCTTGGGATTTGGAGAGGGTTTGTTATTCCAAACAAGTGGAAATTTGGGGTCATACACCTAATGAACCTTATCCATAGTTTTCTTCACTCTTTCCTCTAGTGATATCATGGCCAGTACTTCAATGCTTCACTCCCACAGACATTCGTTGGAAACCTAGACAAAATACATTCACATAATTCACATGCCATCGCATGATAATCTTAATTAATGATTAATTACAAGCAGGGGGAACAGGGGTGTTACAGAGAGGCATTGAAGCTAGTGAGTGTAGGAGATATATTCACTCCCAAGTTTCATAATCAGTGGTGGATCTATGCTATCCCTATGCCAGGATGTACTATTGTAGTGACCTTTACATGGTGATGCCCCCAGGAGAGTAGTAGAGCCTCCTAGGTGAGTTTTTTATGTTTTTAGTATTATGTACTTGTGATTCTATATTTTGGTTTTATATGCACAAAGGATTAATGGATCCCCTATTTGTGTGTGCCAATGTAGGGATAAGAAGATAGAATTTGGCTAGGTACATCTCGGTTATAGTGTTGAGGATGTTGATAATTATCTGAGTGGATCATAATGTGACCGAGGGGACATGGATGCGGCAGGGGCATCATGCACTTGAAGTAGGGCCATCAATATGGAGGCCATTGGTGGACCCTGTAGTAGAGGTAGAATGGATGAATATAAAAAATCTTTGATGGTAACTAGTTGATTTGTGGCAGTGATTTGATGTGTCTTTGAGAGAGGTCCCAGGGGCAGATTTGGTCGATCTTAGGGATTCCATGAGGAACCTTTGTGTCGATATTACTCCAGAGTGGTGCCTGCTATTTATGCGAGTCACTATAGTTGGGACTATAGTCGGGGAGCGACAAGGGTAGTCAACCAAGAGGGCCAAAGGACTGTTGACATGTTTTTAGATAGAGGCAGAGTATGCGTGTTTGTCATTGATGGCGAAGATCAGCACGATCAATAGCGTAGCAATAATGGTAAGATCAACAGTGTAAGATCAGAAGGAGGAAACAATCAAAGAACGACAAAGGTTTGCACGATCAGTAGCGTAGCGATAATGGAAAGATCAACAGTGTAATCTCAGAAGGAGGAAAATATTCAAATCACGACAAAGGTTTCATTTCAGAGTTTCGTAGATCGGGAAATCCAAAGGAAAGAGGTTCGAACTGACGATATGTAAAATCACGATAACAATCCTGACCGTTGGAGTCATAGGACATGTGACAAGAGATTGGAATTTTGCTGACTTGCACATTGGAGGAGTCAATGGAGCATGGTGTGGGAACTCGCGATATGCAAAATCGTGATAACAATCCTGACCGTTGGAGTCATAGGACACGTGGCAAGTGATTGGAATTTTGCTAACTTGCACATTGGAGGAGTCAACAGAGCATGGTGTGGGAACTTGCGATATGCGAGATCACAATGAGATCTGGATTGTCGGATCATTGGAGATCTCGACCATTGATCAGGCTCGATGAAGTTCATAAGTTCATGAAATACGAAGCGCCTTTTGGCGCAGCCAGTGGTCACCGCCGGTGGTCACGTGAGGGGAAGATGCTAGCGGTTTTAAGCTCCATATTGGAGTCTCAGAGATTGCGACTTGGAGTATCGAGACCCTTCATCACATGAATTGCGATATGCGAGATTGCGATGAGATCTATACTATTGGATCATTGGAGATCTCGACCGTTGATCAGGCTCGATGAAGTTCATAAGTTCATGAAATATGAAGCAGCTTTTGGCGCAGCTTGTGGTCACCACCGAAGGTCACGTGAGGGGAAGAAGCTAGTGGTGTTAAGCTCCATCTCGGAGTCTCGGTGATCGTGACTTGGAGTATCGAGACCCTTAATCACAGGAATCGCGATATGCGAGATCGCAATGAGATCTGGACCATCGGATCATTGGAGATATCAACCGTTGATCAGGCTCGATGAAGTTCATAAGTTTTCAAAATACAAATCACCTTTTGGCGCAGCCTGTGGTCACCAGCGGTGGTAACGTGAGGGGAAGAAGCTAGCGGTGATAATCTCCATCTCATAGTTTCAGCAATCGCGACTTGGAGAGTCGAGACCCTTCTTCACAGGAATGTCAAAATGCGAAATCACAAAATTCAAATTTTGTTTAGCACTCGGTCACAGCTAGTGTGCATATGAGATAAACCTGAAATCCTACGGATTTAATCCAATGGTGTTGGTTAATTGGAAACTTGATCGAAGGGTTATTGTTTCACCTCACAGTTAATCGTTCAGTTATGATTCAGTTAGCATAACCAAATCATGGTTCTTGGATGGTTGGCAATTCAGTTGCTGATGCGTTTTCTTGGAGATTCAATGTGTAACTGAATAGGTGGTATAGGATAAAATGGAAACACAATGACTGTGGAAGGTTGGTTGTTCTGAATAAAAAAATGAGTTGAATTGTAAGAAAGGGAAAATTACAGTATGCGCAGTGTTAGACCAACAGTATGTGCAGTGTGAGATAAAACTCAGAGATGAGTAATAGATGAGGAATAGACAGAAGCAAGAGCAGAATTGCAGAACAGCTTGAAGCAAGAGCAGAATTGCAGAACAACTTTAAGCAGAGAAGAATTGCAGAATAGACAGAGGAAGAGAACAATTGCAGAACAGTTAGAAGCAGACCAGAATTACATAATAGAGAACAAGTGGTAAGAATTGATTTATCTATGTTGTTGGTTATTCAATCATTTATTTATAATCAGGGAGGTAGGGTGGAGCTAGGGAGGACTGTTGTCCTCTGATATTCAAGTTGGTGCTTGAATATTGGAATTTCTATCTTCCATCTAGTTGTAGCTAGAAAAACAGGGTGGTAGGGTGGTGCTTGGGAAAACACAGAGTTTTCTATATGCAAGTTGGTGCTTGTATAAGTGGAAGTAGTTGCTTCCATCCAATCGGTGCTGAAACACTCAGGGAATTGGTGTTTCCTTCTAGCCGGTGCTAGAGAAACCAGAGAGTTGGTGCTCTCAACAAGTTGGAGCTTGTAAAACAGAGGTAGTAGCCTCACTTTGAGTTGGTTCTCAAACATAGATGATGTACATAAATTAAAAGACTGCCTATCATTTTGAAGAAGAAGAGGTTTTCTCCCTTTATGGGTTTCCTCGTGAAAATCTATCTCTGTGTATATCTTATGTGTGATTGATGCTCATTATTTATGTTGTTTATATGATGTATAATGTTGATGTCACTTGATGAAAGATTAAAAAATGGTTTAATAGACTTAAGATTGTTTAAGAACAGTAACGACTAATTCACCCCCCCTCTCAGTTGTCTTATTAATTTCAACAATTGGTATCAGGGTGGGTTCCTTTTATTTAAAGGTTGATCTGTAATCTTAAACATGACAAGTCATGAAGGGACTTCAACCAGTAAGCCTCCTCTGTTTGATGGAACAAATTTTTCCTTTTGGAAGGTTAGAATGAGAACATACCTAATGGACTTAGGTGTTGATGTTTGGGATGTAGTAGAGATTGGATATACAAAGCCTGTTGTGCTAGCTTCCGAGGATGATAAGTTAGAATTTAGCTTTGATGCTAAGGGAATGAATGCTATCTTGAATGGACTTGCAAAATTCGATTTTGTAAAGGTGATGCATCTTCAAACTGCCAAAGAAATGTGGGATAAACTTATTAGCAGCTATGAAGGAAATGAGAAAGTAAAAGATGCCAAACTTCAAACATTTAGGTTGAAGTTTGAACAACTAAAGATGAATGAAGATGAAAYAGTTAGCAAGTATTTTTTAAGAGTTGAAGAACTTGTGAATTCCATGAAGGGTCTTGGTGAGAAGATTGAAGAATCAATTTTAGTTCAGAAGATTTTAAGATCTTTGCTTGATAAATTTAATCCAAAAGTCTCTACAATAGAAGAAGTAAATGATCCTAAAACTCTGTCCATTGATCAAATACTAGGAACTTTAACTGCATATGAAATGAGAATCAACAAAGATAAATCCATTACTAGAGAAGCATGTTTTAAAGCAGACAAGAATACTGATTCAGATTTAGATGATATTGAGGAAAAATTTGTGAGAAGGTTAAAGAAAGGATCAGGAAAATATCAAGGCAAGATTCCCTTCAAATGTTTTAATTGTGGTAAGATAGGTCTATTTGCGTCTAAGTGTCCCCACCAGAAAAAGGACCAGAACTCTAATGATGAAAATAAGTACAAATTCAAGAAATATAGTAAAAAGAAAAGTTTGTGTGCAAACAATGACAATTCCTTAGAAGACATAGATAGTGATTCATCATGTGAAAACAAAGTGAATGATTTTATGCTTATGACTATGGGAGATTTTGATGATGAACACACAGGAGGTGAAATGGATGATGAAGAAGCTGTGGTGGATATGGAAGGTGAATTAATCAGTGCTTTGGAAGAAATTGACAGACTTAGATGTAAGAAGAGAAAACAAAAATAGTTTTTGATGTAGTTTAAAATGAATGGTGAAAAACCTGATGAAAATTTTTCTCTACTAAAAGTGGATTTAGAAGAGGCAAAGAAAATAGAAGACATATTGAAACAACAATTGTCAGAGAAGAAAGCGAGGTTTGAATCCTTAGAAGAAGAGATAGTAAAAACCAGAAAAGAAATGGAGAAGTTTGTTGGAAAATGTTTAATAGGTAGTGCATGCTTGTCATTGATGGCAAGTACAACAGTGAAGATGGCATGAGTATAGGAAGAGTGTAACAGATGGGCATCAGAAGTAGTTTGGGAAGACACTGCAGAGCAAGCCCGATAAGTTCAGAAGAGATAGTGCAGATGATTGTTGACAGGTTATCAGGAAAAGTAAGCTTGTCATTGATGGCAAGATTAGAGTATGCAGTGAAGGCAAAACAAGGACAAAGTGTAAGCTTGGAGGAGAAGCTCCAGTGATCCCTGGATCTCATTCTGAATTCCCGATGGCCGTCAGATCTGAATGAAGACAAGAGGAGCATGCAGATATGGAGGATAGATCTCGAGCGTTAGATTCGAGTGCAAGGTCCGACCACCGTTGGATCAATGAGAACCTGCACGATGTTTAAAGTGCAAGGAGAAAAGGGGCTCAAAAAATCCTGAAAGAAGGAGGACCGTCCATCATCAGGAAGGACACGTGGAGAAAGATCGTAAGTTTGCTGACTGGAGAGTCAAAGGAACAGGGTTCCTTAACTTCTCGAAATCGCTATGTAACATGAGCCGTCAGATCAAAGGTTTGATCTGGACCGTTGATTCCAGTCCTTGTCGGAATTTCAGGGATCGAGAGTTGGACATGTCAAAAATTATTGACATCAAGATTCCCGATATCGCGATATGCGAAATCGCGATGTAATCTGAGTCGTTGGATCTCATTCAGAAATCTCGTCAGTCGTCAGATCGGACGGGAGCTGCACAAGGTTTATGATCGGGAAAAGCCAAGGTGAAATCCCGAAAGGAGGGTTGACTCATCGGGGTTTCACATATCGGGAATCCCGTGAGCCAATGCATTGTGGCATTGAAAAGCTCGAAACCCTGACAAGTGGTAAGACTGGGGTCATGTGGATAATGGTCATATGGGCCAGGAGCCTAGCCAGGAGAGCTAGTGCGTAAAGAGCGCGTCAGGATTTGGGGGATCGCAACTTGGAGAGGCAAAGAACCCAATGCATCAAGAATGTCGATTTCGCGATATGCGAAATCGTGATTTAATCATAGCCATTGAATAGAGATCAGATCTGGACCATTGATCAAACTCCATATCGAAGTTTCACGAATCGCGACATAGAGAGGCAAAGAACCCAATGCATCAAGAATGTTGATTTCATGATATGCAAAATCGCGATTTAATCGCAGCCATTGAATAGAGATCAGATCTGGACCATTGATCAAACTCCATATCGGAGTTTCGCGAATCGCGACATAGAGAGGCAAAGAACCCAAGGCATCAAGAATGTCGAAATCGCGAAATCGTGATTCAATCGTAGCCGTTGAATCAAGATTAGATCTGGAGCATGGAATCAAAGGACATGTGGCAAGTGATCGAATTTTCACTGACTTGGGGTCAACGGAGCATATTGTCGAAAATCACGAAATGAGAAATTCGCAAAAAGTGCTTTTTGCATAGGCGCTTGGTTATGACCATAGTCATATTGGGGAATGAGCCTTGTCACACGGTCGGGTGAAGAACGATAAAGAAGGTGACATGACAGGAGTGGGGCCCTTCGTCAATACTCCACCATTCTGGACCCCCCCCTATATTAAAGACAGAAAGGCAAGGGGGGTCCGGAATCGCTTGAGCGTCGTTGATCTAGGTGATTTAATCCTGACCGCTCGAGAGATGCGTGCCCAATTCCATACCCCCCCCCTCCGCTTAAAGATATACTGGCAGAGGGGCTCCAGAATCCAATCCCGACCGTAGATTTGGGAGCACAGATTCTGGCTGTCCATATTTTCTCGCTGCATATCCAACGACGCAGATGAATTTGAACAAGATCAGAGGGCAACTGTAGTAGGATACAGTGTAACTACCAGAAACCACTGATGGGTTCTGCCAGAGGACTCGAAGACACTTCAGGATGACTGACAGAGGAGTTGAAGAGTCTCTGAGAGGGATGAATATTTTCATGGAGGCGATTGACAGCTGATGAGCATTGAGGCCTGTAACTGAAACAGAGAAGGTGAGTTCGACTGTCACAGAGAAGACGAAGAGTCTCAAACTGCCAGAGAGGTTGAGGAATCTTAGTATAACATACAGTGATACTGGACATGCGGGGTGAACAACTAGAGAAACTGAAGATTCATGATGATGATCAGATAGAGCACTCGAGAGGTGGAGGATAACGACGCGGAGTCAGCATGCAGAGGCATTGCGAACATTGCATGCACAAGGTGCACAGAAGCTATAAATACACGGTACAGAGAAGAGATGGGGCTGTTGTCGCTATTGGAGTTTGTTGTGGTTGTTGTTGGTGAAGGTTATTCATGTGTGAGGAAGGAGGAGAGTGCAATAGCTAAATAGCACAGAAGAGAAACTGTGTAGTGAATGGACATGGCTCAAAGAGCATAAAAAGCGGAAGAACAGACAGCACAAGTGATGTGTGCAGAAAGGCAATAAGGCAGATAGAGCAACGAAATGCAGTAGAACAGTGATGAGTCTGGTAAGCCATTGTTGAACATCATATCACTGTAATAAGTTTCAGTAGCAAAGATTTATATTTCAGGGTGGTTGGGAGGAGCTAGGGAGGACTGGTGTTCTCAAAGGTTCAAGTGGGTGCTTGAACACAAGGAGTTGGTGCTTCCTTCTTGTTGGTGCTAGAGAAACTAGGGAGTTGGTGCTTCCTTCTAGTTGGTGCTAGAGAAACCAGGGAGTTGGTGCTTCCTTCTAGTTGGTGCTTCCTTCTAGTGGGTGCTAGAGAAAATAGAGAGTTGGTGCTCTCAGCAAGTTGCAGCTTGCAAAACTGAGGTTGTAGCCTCATTATGAGTTGGTGCTCATATGTATGATACTGTAAAAAATGTAACTATTACTTATCATATAAAGAAAAAGAGGTTTTTACCCTGCATGGGTTTCCTCAGGAAATAT
>ML784796.1:272062-288642 GCA_009831015.1 Picea engelmannii
TCTCTGTATTCTCTAGCACCCACTAGAAGGAAGCACCAACTCCCTGGTTTCTCTAGCACCAACTAGAAGGAAGCACCAACTCCCTGGTTTCTCTAGCACCAACTAGAAGGAAGCACCAACTCCCTGAGTGTTTCCAACACCAACTGGGTGGAAGCCCCAACTTCCAATCATACATGCACCAACCTGTATAACAGAGAACAAGAGTTCTCCCTTGCACCACCCTGCCACCCTGGTTTCTCTGGCTGCAACTAGATGAAAGCTACAACTCCCTGTGTTCAAGCACCCACTTGAACCTCTGAGGACAACAATCCTCCCGAGCACCTCCCAACCACCCTGAAATAAATCTTTGTTATTGAAACTTATTACAGTGATAAGATGTTCAACAATGGCTTACCAGACTCATCACTATTCTGCTGCATTTTGTTACTCTGTTTGCCTCATTGCCTTCCTGCACACATGACTTGCTATGTCTGTTCTTCTATTGTTTATGCTCTGTGCGCCATGTCAATTCACTGCACAGTTCCTCTTCTATGCATTTCTACTTCTGTGCTCTGCCTCCTTGCTCACACTTCAATCCTTCTACATAGCGACCACAACAACTCCAACAACAACAGTAACAACCCCCTTCTCTTCTCTATCCTGTGTATATATAGCTTATGTGCATCTTGTGCATGCAATATTCGCCATTCCTCTGCATGCTCATCCCACACTAATCTCCTCCACATCTCCAGTGTTCTGCGTGATCATCATCGTGACTCTTCAGCTTTTCTGGCAGTTTTCCCACACGTTCAACATCACTGGGTGTTATGCTGAGATTCCTCAGCCTCTCTGGCAGTTGAGACTCTTCATCTTCTCTGTGACAGTCGAGCTCACCTTCTCTGTTTCAGTTACAGGCCTCAATGCCCATCCAGTTGTCCATCACCATCACGAACATCTTCATTCCTCTTGAAGATTCCCA
Source organism: Picea engelmannii (assembly GCA_009831015.1). Classification (NCBI taxonomy): domain Eukaryota; kingdom Viridiplantae; phylum Streptophyta; class Pinopsida; order Pinales; family Pinaceae; genus Picea; species Picea engelmannii. Next base: position 273,021 of record ML784796.1, read on the forward strand.
GTGGCTCTTTACCTTCTCTGTCAATCATCCCATGTGTCTTCAAGTCCTCTGGTTGGAACCATCAGTGGTTTCTGGCAGTTATACTATGTCGTGCTACAGTAGCCCTCTGATCTCCTTCAGGTTTATTTGCACCGTTGGATGACTTTTATTATTCTTGCCTTTTTAAGTCGGGTTTCGGCATTTTGGCATTCCTAAGCCCAAGTGTCTCGACACTTCATGTCGCGATCTCCGAAACTCCGAAATGGAGCTTATCTGGACTGACTCCTTCTCTTCTCGTGACCAAGTGTTGTGACCACAGCCTTATGCATAAGGCGCTTTCGTGATTTCGCATATCGCAAATTCGTAATTCAAGTTGCTTTGTTTCTTTTGTCTCTCCATATTGCGATTCGCGAAACTTCGACACGAACTATAATCAATGGTCTAGATTCATTCTCGATTCAATGGCTGTGATTGAATCACGATATCGCATATCGCGATTTCGACATTTTTTTTGCCTTGTTTTCTATTCCTCTTGATGTCGCGATCCCCGAAACTTCGATATGGAGTTACATCTACGGTCCAGATCCAGGCTTGATTTAACGACTGTGATTGAATCACCATATTGCATATCGCTATTTCGTCATTCTTGTTGTCAAGTGTTTTTGTCACTTCAAAGTCCCGATCCCCGATACTTCATGAAGAAAATCAACGGTCCAGATCACTTCTTAACTTAACGGTTGCAATTAAATCACGATTTCGCATATCGCAAAATCGACATTCTTGATGCATTGAATTCTTTGCCTTCCCAAGTCGCGATCCCCGAAACTCCATGAAGAAAATCAACAGTCTAGATCACTTCTTAACTTAACTGCTGCGATTAAATCGCGATTTCGCATATCGCGAAATTGACATTCTTGATGCATTGAGTTCTTTGCCTTCCCAATTCACGATCCCCGAAACTCCGATATGGTATCCATCTGCTGACGTCACATGTGAATTGACACATGTTGAATACCACCACGTGTCACTCTGATTCATGTCTTACATGTGCCTGAAATTTTGAATCAGTCTGACACTTGTCATTACCTGATTGTGCCACGTGTCCCTAGCTGACGTGGTCTACTGTCGTGAGTTGGGTCGACGGTCTAGATCACATCTTGATCTGACGGTTTAGGTTCAGTCGGGATTTCACACATCGCGATTTTGGGGTTCCTGATGTCAATAAACTTTGACATGTCCAACTCTTGATCCCCGAAACTCCGACAAGGACTAGGATCAACGGTCCATAGTTGTCCTCGATCCAACGGTCGAGATTATATCGGGGTATCGCATATCACGATTTCACGAGTCCTGTGGTTATTATTCTTTGACTTATTCAACTCGTGATCCTTGAAACCCCGACAGGGAGTCGAATCAACAGTCCACATAACCCCTTGAGATGGATGGTCCTCCTGCTTTCGGGATTTTGTGAGCCCATTTTCTCCTTGCACTTTAAACACCGTGAAGGTTTTCCCCGATCCAACCGTGGTCAGATCCTACGCTCAGATCTAACACCTGAGATCGATCCTCCTCTTCCACGCATGCTCTTCTTGATTTTATTCAGATCTGACGGCCCTCATGCTGTCGGGAATTTTGGATGGGATCCAACGATCAGCGACGCTTCTCGTCCAAGCTTACACATCCCTTTTACTTGGAAGAATTTCGACTTTGCGCTAATTCCTCCTGAGCCTACGTTGTTCATGTTTGTCTATCGATGCACACTCTGATCCTGCCATCTTCACTGTTGTACTTTCCATCAATGACAAGCTTATGCTACCTGTAAAGCATACCGAACATCCTCTGCACTATCTCTTCTGATCTTATCGAGGTTGCTCTGCAGCTTCTTCCCAAAATACTTCTGGTGCCCGTCTGTTACATTCTTCCTTTATTCATGCAATCTTCATTGTTGTACTTGCCATCAATGACAAGAATATGCTACCTGTTAAAAATTTATAACAATTTCGGGGATCGAGAGTTGGACATGTAAAAAATTATTGACATCAGGATTCTCGATATCGCGATATGCGAAATCGCGATGTAATCTGAGCTGTTGGATCTCATTCAGAAATCCCGTCAGCCGTCAGATCGGACAGGAGATGTACGAGGTTTACCATCGGGAAAAGCCAAGGTGAAATCCCGAAAGGAGGGTTGACTCATCGGGGTTTCACATATCGGGAATCCAGTGAGCCAATGCATTGTGGCATTGAAAAGCTCGAAACCCCGACGAGTGGTAAGACTGCGGTCATGGGGATAACGGTCATATGGGCCAGGAGCCTAGCCAAGAGAGCTAGTGTGTAAAGAGCATGTCGGGATTCCGGGGATCGCGACTTGGAGAGGAAAAGAACCCAATGCATCAAGAATGTCGATTTCGCGATATGTGAAATCGCGATTTAATCACAGCCGTTGAATAGAGATCAGATCTGGACCGTTGATCAAACTCCATATCGGAGTTTCGCAAATCGCGACATAGAGAGGCAAAGAACCCAATGCATCAATAATGTCCATTTCGCGATATGCAAAATCGTGATTTAATCGTAGTTGTTGAATAGAGATCAGATCTGGACCGTTGATCAAACTCCATATCGGAGTTTCGTGAATCGCGACATAGAGAGGCAAAGAACCCAAGGCATCAAGAATGCCGAAATCATGAAATCGTGATTCAATTGTAGCCATTGAATCAAGATTAGATCTGGACCATGGAATCAAAGTACATCTGGCAAGTGATCGAATTTTCACTGACTTGGGGTCAACGGAGCATATTGTCGAAAATCACGAAATGAGAAATTCGCGAAAAGCGCTTTTTGCATAGGCGCTTGGTTATGACCATAGTCATATTGGGGAACGAGTCTTGTTGCACGGTCAGGTGGAGAATGATACAGAAGGTGACACGACAAGAGTGGGTCCCTTCGTAAATACTGCACCATTCCAGACCCCCCCCCGTATTAAAGATAGAAAGGCAAGGGGAGTCCAGAATCGCTTGAGCGTCGTTGATCTAGGTGATTTAATCCTGACCGCTTGAGAGATGCGCACCCAATTTCGGACCCCCCCTCCGCTTAAAGATAGAATGGCAGAGGGGCTCCGAAATCCAATCCCGACCATAGATCTGGGAGCACAGATTCTGGCCGTCCATATTTTCTCACTGGATATCCAACGACACAGATGAATTTGAACAAGATCGGAGGGAAACTGTAGCACGATACAGTGTAACTGCCAGAAACCACTGATGGGTTCTTCCAGAGGACTCGAAGACACTTCGGGATGACTGACAGAGGAGGTGAAGAGTCTTTGAGAGGGATGAAGATGTTCGTGGAGGCGATTGACAGTTGATGAGCTTTGAGGCATGTAACCAAAACAAATAAGGTGAGTTCGACTGTCACAGAGAAGACGAAGAGTCTCAAACTACCAGAGAGGCTGAGGAATCTCAGTATAACATACAGTGATACTGGACACGCGGGGCGAACCAACAGAGAAGTTGAAGAGTCACGATGATGATCAGATAGAGAACTTGAGAGGTGGAGGATAACGACGTGGAGTCAGCATGCAGAGGCATTGCGAACATTGCATGCACAAGGTGCACAGAAGCTATAAATACATGGTACAAAGAAGAGAGGGGGTTGTTGTCGCTATTGGAGTTTGTTGTGGTTGTTGTTGGTGAAGGTGATTCATGTGTGAGGAAGGAGGAGAGTGTAGCATCTGAATATCACAGAAGAGAAACTGTGCAATGAATGGACATGGCGCACAAAGCATAAAAAGCGGAAGAACAGACAGCGCAAGTGATGTGTGCAGAAAGGAAATAAGGCAGACAGAGCAACGAAATGCAGTAGAATAGTGATAAGTCTGGTAAGCCATTTTTGAACAGCATATCACTGTAATAAGTTTCAGTAGCAAAGATTTATATTTTAGGGTGGTTGGGAGGAGCTAGGGAGAACTGGTGTCCTCAAAGGTTCAAGTGGGTGCTTGAACACAAGGAGTTGGTGCTTCCTTCTAATTGGTGCTAGAGAAACTAGGGACTTGGTGCTTCCTTCTAGTTGGTGCTAGAGAAACCAGGGAGTTGGTGCTTCCTTCTAGTTGGTGCTAGAGAAACCAGGGAGTTGGTGCTTCCTTCTAGTGGGTGCTAGAGAAAATAGAGAGTTGGTGCTCTCAGCAAGTTGCAGCTTGCAAAACTGAGGTTGTAGCCTCATTATGAGTTGGTGCTCATATGTATGATACTGTAAAGAATGTAACTATTACTTATCATATAAAGAAAAAGATGTTTTTACCCTGCATGGGTTTCCTCAGGAAATATCTATCTCTGTGTTTCTCATATATGTGAATGATGTTGAAAGTGCCATTGTTTATTTCCCTAGATTATTGTGATCATCATTCAGTGTCTCTACAAAGAGTTTAAAAGAACCATAATTGTTTAAGCATGGCAACAACTGATTCACACCCCCTCTCAGTTGTCCAACAAAGTTTAAGGCATTGTATCACCAAAATCTGCCAAGTATTAAAGCCTCAGAAGAATTAACTTTCATTCTAAATCAACAAAGGAATCCAAAGTTGAAAGTTGGCTTGGGCTATGAAGAAGGATCAAGTAGTGATCATCCAAGTAATACAGAACCCATCAAGTTTGTCAAAACTACAATCATTGACAACAACCACTCTGCAGAAACAAAGAAAGAAAATCATCCACCAAGAAGGAATGAAAGAAAAAGTACCAAAATCAAATCTATAGATCAAAGAAATAACACAAACACATTTTTTGATCAAAGAAATCATCAACATGGAAGAAATTGACTACAACCTTTTTCGAGGTACAAAGGTTTTTTCTATGGTTATTGTTTTTTCTGTTCTAACTTTGGTCACAAAGATGTAAACTGTTCTTTAAGATCTAGATATTTGAAATCAAGATACTCAAGGAATAATTATCTTCCACAACAAAGATTGAGACAACCAAGAAACAAACGACCACATACTATAAATCATGTGATGGATGGAGGAAGGATGCAGGTGAAACATAACATCAGTTATGAGCATAACAATCTTTATGATTTGTTATTTAGTGAACTAGAATGTTACATCTATCATAACTATGGACATAAAGTTGAAGATTGTCGCTTAAGGAATTTTAAGCCAGATTTGAATCCTACTGCTGAAAATTTCAAGATTTGGAAGAAGAAAGAAGATGACAAGTGTATACTAGTGTTATCATCCCAAAGAGAAAAGAATCCCTGGTATATTGACAGTGGATGTTCCAAACATATGACTGTAGACAAAAGTAAGTTTCTAACTCTAAGTGAAAGAAAATCAGGGAATGTAACTTTTGGAAATGATGCATCAGGAAAAATAAAAGGTAAAGGAATGGTAAGTTTGAGTAATGGAAAAGGGAAATCTCAATATGTGTTGTTTGTAGAAGGTCTGAAACATAATCTGCTTAGTGTCAGTCATGTGACCGAGGATGTGAAGTCATTTTTACCTCTAAAGATTGTAGCATAAAATCTGTGAATTCAGGACAGCTAGTTGCAAAAGGGATAAGAACAGAAAACAATGTCTATGTGTTAAAAGAAGAAAAAGAATAATGTTACTTAAGAAAGTATGATGAAATTTGGCTATGGCATAGGAGACTTGGACACTTAAATTTTGATCATATAATCAAGCTCAAAAATAGTGGGGCAGTAAAGGATCTTCCAAAGATATCAAAGCCATATGATTATGTCTGTAAACCTTGCCAGATAAGAAAACTTACATGAACTCAGTTCAAATCTAAAAACTTTCCTTCAACAGAAAAACCTCTCCAGTTAGTACATATGGATTTATGTGGACCATCAAGGAAAGAAGGTACAGGAAAAGAAAATTATTTTATGTTGATTATTGATGATTATTCTAGACTAACATGGGTTGCCTTTTTGAAGGAAAAATCTGAAGAATTTGAAAAATTCAAAGTGTTTAAGGCTCTAACTGAGAATCAAACAGGAAAAATATTGAAGGCGGTAAGGTCTGATAGAGGAGGAGAGTTTATCTCATGGAACTTCAAAGAGTTTTGTGATAAACATGGAATCAAAAGAGAGTACACAATTCCAAGGACTCCACAAAAAAATAGAGTTGTTGAGAGACAGAATAGATCAATACAACAAATGGAAAGATCAATGATGAATGAAAGGAACATACCTTAGACATATTGGGTGGAATAAATTCATACAGTTGTTCATATCCTTAACAAAGCACATCTCAGACCACACAGTGACAAGACTCCTTAGAACTATGGTTTGGAAGACCTGCTTCAATCAAGCATTTTAAAGTCTTTGGGAGTAAATGTTATATTAAGAATAATGATGAAAATATTGGCAAATATGATGGCAGGGCTGATGAAGGTATCTTCTTGGGTTATGCTACAAACATTAAAGGGTACAGATGTTACAATAAGAGGTTGCACAAACTAGTTGATTGTATAGACATAAAAGTTGATGAAGAAATTCTGGTCAGAAATGTAAGCAGTGTTGAACCAAGCACAAAATATATAGTTGAAGATGAAGATGAATCGGTCCAAGGATCAGAAAGAGAAGAATATGAATCAGATGAAGATACAAATACTCAGGCTGACATAAATCAGCAGAAAGAAATAAAATCACCTCTCAGAATTGTTAGAAAGAATCATCCTGAAAATCATATAATTGGAGATATAAATAGAGTTCAAACAAGAAGGAAATTGATTAAAGACTCAAAACAATCTTATGTTGCCTTTTTATCTATGACTGAACCTAAAAATTTTGATGAAGCCAACCAACATGATGATTGGATTAGAGCTATGAATGAAGAGCTTGATCAGATTGAGAAGAAAAATACTTGGGAGCTTGTACCTAGACCCGAAGATAAGAATGTAATAGGCTCCAAATGGGTGTTCAAGAATAAAATGAATGAAAAAGGACAAGTTGTTAGAAATAAAGCCAGATTGGTCTGTAAAGGGTATGCACAAGTTGAAGGTCAAGATTTTGATGAAACCTTTGCACCAGTGGCAAGATTGGAAGCCATCATAATTTTCCTTGCTTATTCATGCCATACGAACTTTAAAGTGTATCTGATGGATGTTAAGTCAACTTTTCTTAATGGAGATCTAGAGGAAGAAGTATATATGGAGCAACCTGAAGGATTCTCATTGACAGATAATCCTAATTATGTTTGCAAGATCAAGAAGGCCTTATATGGACTGAAAAAAGCACCATGAGCTTGGTATTATAGACTGGACAAAATTTTACAAGATAAAGGGTTCAAGAAAGGTATTGTTGACAACAATCTCTACATTAAGTCTAAAGGTGATAATTTACTAGTTGTTTTGGTTTATGTAGATGATATTATTTTTGGTTGTATTAATGAATCATCTGTCTAGTGGTTTGCTAACTCTATGAAAACAGAGTTTGAGATGTCCATGATAGGAGAACTGTCATATTTTCTTGGTTTACAAGTAAATCAGAGTTCTGCAGAAATATTTATCTCTCAAGAAAAATATTTGAAAGAGATGTTGAAGAAATTTCATATGGAGGATTCCTCTCCTATTAGTACACCTATGGTGGTTGGTTGCAATCTCAGTAAAGATGATATGTCACCCTATGTTGATCAAAGGACATACTGATCAATGATAGGTAGTCTTTTGTACATCACAACTTCCCATCCTGATATAATGCAAGTTGTTGGAATGGTAGGTCGCTATCAGTCTTCTCCTAAACAAAGTCATCTAGTAGTGGTAACAAGGATATTCAAGTACTTGAAGGGCACAATGAATTATGGTCTGTGGTATCCCAGAAATTAGAACTTTCATTTAACTTCTTATTCGGATGTCGATTGGGCAAACTGTGTTGATGAGAGAAAAAGCACCAGTGGAGGAGCATTCTTCCTGGGTGACTCATTAGTAGCATGGCTTAGTAAAAAGCAAGGATCCATTTCATTATCAACTACAGAGGTAGAATACATTGACGTTGCTACTTGCTGCACACAAATTTTATGGATGATACAAACTCTTGCAGATTTGAAGGTAACTTACACTGATCCCATTCCACTTCACCGTGATAACACCAGTGCCATCAGTCTCTCTAAGAATCTTGCACTTCATTCAAAATCTAAGCACATACCAATAAAATACCATTTTCTTAGAGAACAAGTTACAAACAAAAATTTTCAAGTGAATTATATTCCTTCCACATAATAGATAGCTGATATCTTTACTAAACCGTTAGCAGCGACCCCTTTTGGATATCTTCGTCAAAAGTTGGGGGTTATGACTTCTTTCGTCTAATATGTTCACCTTATGAGGGGGATTAATTATTGATTATCTGTTGTATTTCTAAGCTTCTCATAGTTTACAGGGGGAGTATGTATTGTAACAACTCAGGGGAAGTGTGTCAAAGGGGGAGAAAGTGTGGTAATTTCAAGGATGCTACAGTGGTATAGTTGCATGTTTTCCAAGGGGTTTCCATCAATGCCAAAGGGGGAGATTGTTGGCATGTTTTTAGACAGAGGCAGAGTATGCATGTTTGTCATTGATGGCAAAGATCAGCATGATCAGTAATGTAGAGATAATGGCAAGATCAGTAGTGTAAGCTCAGAAGGAGGAAAACAGTCAAAGCACGACAAAGGTTTGCACGATCCGTAGCATAGAGATAATGGAAAGATCAGTCATGTAAGCTCAGAAGGAGGAAAACAGTCAAAGCACGACAAAGGTTTCATTTCAAATTTTTGCAGATCGGGAAATCCAAAGGAACGAGGTTCGAACTCACGATATGCGAAATTACGATAACAATCCTGACCGTTGGAGTCATAGGACACGTGGCAAGTGATTGGAATTTCGCTGACTTGCACATTGGAGGAGTCAAGGGAGCATGGTGTGGGGACTCATGATATGTGAGATCACGATGAGATCTGGACCATCGGATCACTGGAGATATCGACTATTGATCAGGCTCGATGAAGTTCATAAGTTCACGAAATACGAAGCGCCTTTTGGTGCAGCCGGTGGACACCGACGGTGGTCACGTGAGGGGAAGAAGCTAGCGGTGTTAAGCTCCATCTCAGAGTCTCGGCAATCGTGACTTGGAGTATCAAGACCCTTCATCACAAGAATCACGATATGCGAGATCGCGATCAGATCTGGACCATCGGATCATTGGAGATCTCGTTCGTTGATCAGGCTCAATGAAGTTCATAAGTTCATGAAATACGAAGTGCCTTTTGGCGCAGCCTATGGTCACTACTAGAGGTCATGTGAGGGGAAGAAGATAGCGGTGTTAAGCTCCATCTCGGAGTCTCAGCGATTGTGACTTGGAGTATCAAGACCCTTCTTCACAGGAATCGCGATATGCGAGATCGCGATGAGATCTAGACCGTCGGATCATTGGAGATCTCGACCGATGATCAGGCTCGATGAAGTTCATAAGTTCATGAAATACAAAGTGCCTTTTGGTGCAGCCTGTGGTCACCGTCGGTGGTCACATGAGGGGAAGAAGCTAGCGGTGCTAAGCACCATCTCAGATTTTCGGTGATCATGACTTGGAGTGTCGAGACCCTTCTTCACAGGAATGCCGAAATGTGAAATCATGAAATTCAAATTCTGTTTAGCGCTCGGTCATAGCTAGTGGGCATATGAGATAAACGTGAAATCCTACGGATTTAATCCAACGATGCTGGTTAATTGGAAACTTGATCGAAGGGTTACTATTTCACCTCACAGTTAATGGTTTAGTTACGATTCAGTTAGCAGAACCGAATCATGTTTCTTGGATGGTTGGCGATTCAGTTGCTGATGCGTTTTCTTGGATATTCAAGGTGTAACTGAATAGGTGGTATAGGATAAAATGGAAATGCAATGACTATGGAAGGTTGGTTGTTCTGAATGAAAAAATGAGTTGAACTGTAAGAAAGGGAAAATTACAGTATGCGCAGTGTTAGAATGACAGTATGCGCAATGTGATATAAAACTCAGAGATGAGTAACAAATGAGGAATAGACATAAGCAAGAGAAGAATTGCAGAACAACTTGAAGCAGAGCAGAATTGCAGAACATACAGAGGAAGAGAAGAATTGCAGAATAGTTAGAAGCAGACCAGAATTACAAAACAGAGAAGAAGTGGTAAGAATCGATTTATCTATGTTGTTGGTTATTCAATCATTTATTTATATTCAGGGAGGTAGGGTGGAGCTAGGGAGGATTAGTGTCCTCTAATATTAAAGTTGGTGCTAGAATATTGGAAGTTGTATCTTCCATCTAGTTGTAGCTAGAAAAACAGGGTGGCAGGGTGGTGCTTGGGAAAACACAGAGTTTTCTATATTCAAGTTGGTGCTTGTATAAGTGGAAGTAGGTGCTTCCATCCAGTCGGTGCTGGAACACTCAGGGAGTTGGTGCTTCCTTCTAGTCGGTGCTAGAGAAACCAAAGAGTTGGTGCTCTTGACAAGTTGGAGCTTGTAAAACAGAGGTAGTAGCCTCATTTTGAGTTGGTGCTCTTGACAAGTTGGAGCTTGTAAAACAGAGGTAGTAGCCTCATTTTGAGTTGGTGCTCAAACATAGATGATGTACAAAACTTAAAAGACTGTCTATCATTTCGAAGAAGAAGAGGTTTTCTCCCTTTATGGGTTTCCTCGTGAAAATATGTCTCTGTGTATATCTTATGTGTGATTGATGCTCATTATTTATGTTGTTCATATGATGTATAATATTGATGTCACTTGATGAAAGATTAAAAAATGGTTTAATAGACTTAAGATTGTTTAAGCACAGTAACAACTAATTCACCCACCCTCTCAGTTGTCTTAGTAATTTCAACAAGGACTACCCCCACTAGAGGAAGATCCAGAGATATTTCCCCCATGATGGTGATGTAGATGAGGTAGATGTCATATGTATATGGCGAGGCACAATTTTTGTATATGACCTATTTATAGTGGTGATGCTTCCATTTTTTTATATGATACTTGTGATATGCTAGAATGGACATAGTGAGGGCCAACTAGATGTAGCGATGCACTCCATTTTTGAAACTACACACACACACACACACATTTTTTATGTTTCTCCATGGTGTATTTGTTGATGTGATGGATGATTGTGTGTTTTTATTTCTTTACTCTACATTATTTTTATGTGATGATGATAAAGACATGCATGTGCTAAAAATATAAATCACGTTATAACAATGTTTATTAATGTGATAGATGCAATTCTAAAATTTCATTTGGAATATTGTCTATAAATTGATATGCACTTCTAGGAATATATGTTAATGTGAAAGATTGAAAATTTCTTGATAGAGGTTTGAATTGCATGTACTTTCTAAAAAGGCAAGGTTCGTGAATGTGGTAAAAATTATTCAATTGCAAGACAAAAAGTTGAGAATCCAAGAATACATTGAAGGGGCGAATGTGAAGTTGAGCAACATCAGCCAACAAGCTTATCATGGAAGCATAATCTACTTGGTTATTTGTAGTTGGACCTAAGCATACATCGCTTGATTGAAGTAGTGTGTGTGAAGGGGAATAAATGGCCCAAGCAACAAAAACAAGATTTTGAGTCCATCGAATAGCACCGTCAACAAAACCAATGTGATATGTCGGTGAAAAATTCATATGGTAAAGAAACAAAATGACAAGAAAACAAAAGCATGAAAGAGATATGATGTGTGTGTAAAAAAGATTAAAAACATATCTGAATAATTTTACAAAATTAATATACACATAGAGGTGATCTGAAGTAGGGTGGCTAATCAAGAGTAAAATCTCTTTAAATACAACCCATTGACAGGGTCTTTGAGGAGGTCACCCTTAAGGTAAGAAAGAATGTATGCTCCCCTTGTAAGGTAGTGTTTGGTTATGAACAGGTCGCACCAAAGTGTTTTGAATTATCTGAGGCCTAAGGCATCATGGGAAATATCATAAGCTATGAAAAGGTCACCTTCATTAAATGAACGAGGGTGAACTTGGCAATCAAAAGCATATTTTGAGCACATTTTGGTATCTTAGTTATGCTGTAATGATGAGCGTTGATAATCATCGATGGTCTCTAAGGTGACTAGGCATTGTTCGAGGAGATTGGTGGCTGAAATTAGTTCAACTACTATTCATAGTGTTGGTATTTCACACTTGATGGGTAATATTTCTTCCACACTGTGGAAGAGGTGGAAGGGGATGAAGCCTGTAGAAATTTTGATTGATGTCCAATATGGCCAAAGTGTTGAGAAAATCATGTGATTCCAATTAGGTTTGTGTTTTTTTACTATCCGTAGCAACATGGTTTTGAGTATTTTATTAATAAACTCGACCTGACCATTAGATTGTGGGTAATATGGAGAAGTAGACTTGTGGTTGAAGCCAAGATGGGAAGATAATTCCTGAAACACTTTTTTCTCAAAATGTTTTCCATGGTTCAAGACAAACTGCTGGGGGACCCCAAAGTGAGTGTTGACATGATTGAATAAGAAGCGAGTGGTTGTATCTGGCATGTTGTTGAAAGCGGGCATGGATTCAACCCATTTGGTGAAGTAATCAATATCCACAATGATGTACCTGTAGCCATTGTTGAATGGGTGATTTCACATCATAAAGTCAATGTTCCACTTACATAAGGCACCGATAATGATGACTGGGTTCAAGGGAGCTGGTGGAGCTCACGCTTTTTGTGTGAACACTTGGAATTTTGTACACCGTATGAATGCTTCAATACAATCATGGAACAAAGTGGACTAAAAGTAACCTACCCGAACAACCTTTTGGGCAATGGAAATTCTAGACAAATCCCTCTACAAGCACCATTGTGGTAATCATTAGGGACCCATTCAAATTCATCAAGGGTGAGGCATCGACACATGATTGTGTCCACTCCCCATCAATATAGAACATCTCCCTTAAGGAGATATCGAGGGGCTTGATGGCAGATACACTAGTGATAATCCAGAGAGATATGTGGATTGAAATTTTGTGTGCGAATCTAGGTGACAATATCACCATACTAGGGGTCATCAAATGAGTCACAAACAAGTGTTCACTGAGGAATTTTTCATTTACTGGTGGGTCCTTGATGTTGGATGGTAAACTAGTGATGAAATTTGTGAGGATAAACACCTTCTTACTTTTGGGACTAGTGAAATCTAGATCAAATTCTTGGATAGTTACGATCAATCGAGCGAATTTCCCATTGGTTTTTCACCAGTTAAGTAAATACTACATAAGATTAGAGTTTGCGATGAATTTTGTTGTTCATAGAAAGATGGAATGGCACAACTTTTGGACTACATGAACCATGGTTAGATCCAAATATTTTTCTTCACGATTGTAGTTCAATAGAGGGCCTAGATTTTTTTTAGATATGTAATAAATAAAGTGCTCTCACCCATCCCCCCTGCTGGATAAGAACTCCTACGACCGACACCTCAAAAGATGAGAGGTATATGATGTAATACTTGTTGAAGTTGGGGGGAATGATCAAGGGGTGTTTTGAGAGAGCATATTTCAATGCCTCAAAGTCTTGTTGAGCCTAGTCGTCTCAATGAAAAGGGATCTCTTGGTGTAAGAGGTATAAGAGGCGTGGGTTAAAGTGGTGTAATTAGGGACAAAGCGACGCAAGAAGTTGGCTTTTCCTTATAGACTTTGCAACTGATGTGAATTATTGGGAGGAGGGATTTCACTAATTACTTATACCTTGAGGGGGTTAACCATGATTCCTTGTTGGGATATGATGAATCAAAGAAAACAATGTGACACAAAAAAATGCATTTGAGGGGGTTCAAATGAATTTTGTACTTTTGACATCTCTGGAAGATAATGTGAAGATAATGGGCCAAGGGACTACCTCCACTAGGGGAAGATCCAGAGATATTTCCCCATGATGGTGATGTAGATGATATAGAGACTTGGCTCACATTTTTTGTATATTTCATATGTATATGGATGAGGTACAAATTTTGTATAAGACCTATGTCATATGTATATGGATGAGACACAATTTTTTTATAAGATAGTATAAATAGGGGTGATGATATCATTTTTATATATGGTACTTGTGATGTGCTAGCGTGGGCATAGTGAAGATCAACTAGATGTAGGGATACACTTTATTTAAAAGTGAAAACATGTTGACTACAAAACAATTACAATGCATAGTGTAGATGCATGTATAATAACTAGCAACAACCACTTTATAAAAGTGGTTGATATACGCCGATTAGTGCCATTAATTTGGAAAGGTGGAAAATGGCATCGATGGACGTATATCAACCACTTTTATAAAGTGGTTGTTGCTAGTTGACAATCAGCGTGCATGGTGTAAGAATAATAAATCATTAATAAATAAAAATATATAATTAATAATTTAATGCATAAATTAAAGTAATAACCTAGAAAAATATTAATATAATAATTAATTAAAAGTTAATGTTTTGATGCTTTATAATGTATTAATTAATAATATTTCATTAATATATTAATATTATAAGAATGTATTATTAAAATAATAATATAATATAACTTTATTAGTCATATATTAAGAAATAATATTAATTAATAATAAAGAAATATATTAAAAATACAGTGTTAATTCATACATTAGTCTATTAAAAAGTATATATACAATAATAAATATATTAGGAAATAATTATTATTATTAATAATTATTATTAATATTTTATTATTAATAAAGTATTATTATTATTATTAATGTATTATTAAATTCATTAAGAAATACATATTATTATTATAAATATATTAAGAAATATATTTAAAGATTAATAAAATATTAAAAAATAATATTAATAATACTTTATAAATGTATTAATATTCTAATGATGTATTATTAATATACAAATACAATAATAATATAATATTACATTATTAGAAATATTGAAATATTTTATTTATTAATGTATTTAAATCTTATTAAAAAATACATTAATAAAATATTAATACAATAATAACATAATATATTAATAATATATATATATATATATATATATATATATATATATATATATATATATATATATATAATATTTTATAAATCTAATAAAATTTAAGGAGAAAATATGGTGTGATAAAAAGTTAGAGGAAAACAAAAAATTAAGATATTATAAAGATGTAATCAACCCTAATCTAGAAGATCAAAATTATCTATCTTTTTTTCCAAGTGTAAAGAAAAATATTAGCATTGCTAAGATAAGAACAGGGCGTTGGTAATTCCTAAAAGACCATGGTATGAAAGAGTATGTCACCTTTGTGACACTAAGAAGGTTGAAGATGAAAAACTCTTTCTCTTATATTGTCCATCATATACCCATATTAGATCTCATTTTCAAAATATTTGTCACACTACCAACCTTTCTAACCTCTTAACTCAACAAAAATATGGTGATCTTGGAAAGCTTCTCTTAATGTTTTTCAAGCACAGAAACAAAATTCTAAAGAATCGCAAGTACTCACTTACCCTCTTAAGGTAACCAATTATGTCCAATTATGTCTTAGTGGACATCATCATCATCATCATCATCATCATCATCATCATCATCATCATCATCATCATCATCATCATCATCATCATCATCATCATCATCATCATCATCATCATCATCATCATCATCATCATCATCATCATCATCAT
>ML784796.1:290397-324885 GCA_009831015.1 Picea engelmannii
TACGTGGGCACCTGGCGGATTTAAATCACCGAGCTCTCCTCTTGGGACAGCGTATGGATATGCTCTTTGACGCACTTTCCAATGCGCCTGCCAAAAAGAGATGCCCTCTCTGTGCACAAGAGTTCGCCATTCCAGTTTACCAGGATGGATGACAGGTCACATGGCTCGTAGGCTTTTTTACTTGCTTTCTAGGTTTTTAGTTTCTTGTGAACTTAGAACTTTTGACATCTGTTCTGGTTTCCTTAGGGCAGAACAGATGTCACTCTGTTATCATGTTTTCTATACTACTGCTACTTGCTATATGCATGTGCTGGTTTCCGATGATAATCGGCAGCATTTTGTATGGTCACAGGCCTACTCTCTTGTACACTCTGTCATTTTGTCTATATAATATAGCAGGATCCACTTTTAAAAAAAAAAAAAAAAATACAATGTTAATTAATAAAATATAATGTATTAATAAAATATATATACAATAATAAATAATACTTTATTAATACTTTATAAATAAATAATATTTTATTAATACTTTATAAATGTAAAAATATAATAATATTTTATTAGTAATATATTAAAATATTATTTATTAATTTATTCTTTTATATTTATAAAAATTACATTATTAAAATATTAATACACTAATAAAATAATATATTAAAAATAAATTGTTATTCAATACACTAACACTAATGTATTCATAAATAATAAAATATATATACAATAATAAATAATATATTAATAAAATATTAAAATATCAATAAAAAAATATATTAATAAAATATTATTAAAATAATAATAAAATATTCATTAATTAATACATTAACATAAAGTTTAAATTAAATTATTAATAGGTTAATATATATTTTAATGTATAAATGTAATGTATTAATTAATTAAGCATTATAGAATATATTAATTAAACATTCAAACATTACTAAGAATACATTAATAATATTTTAGAATAAAACATTAATACATAAATAAAGAATTAAAAAAAAAAAATTAAGTTTTCAAAAAATATTATTATTATATTACATTAAAGTATTAAACCACTAGTAAACTATTTATACAATAATAAAGTAATACATTGATAAAATAATCATACATTAATAAAGTAATGATACATCAATATTGTAATAATACATGTAATAATACATAGACACATGAAAACATTATAATAATGTATTACTTTATTATTATAATGTTTAAATTTAATACATTAATAAAGTAAAACATTAAAAATATATTATTAAAGTCACATTGTGACGTTGGAAAATGCACGTCACAATGTGACATTGGAAAATATTCGGCATAATGATACAATGAGTAATAATTGTTAGATGGAGACATTGAGAAATGATCATCACATTGGGAAGGTGAGAAAAGTTCGACACAATGTGACTTTTGGTAATGTTCTTCACAATTTGATGTTTGGGAAATTAGGTTCATCAGAATGCAATGTCGGAAAAATTTCATCACATTTTGACATCGAGAAATATTTGTCACAATGCGATGTTGAGAAATGTTGTTAGAAGGAGACATTGGGAAATGTTTGTGACATTGTGACAGTGGGAAAATTTCGACACAATGTGACTTTGGGTAATGTTCGTCACATTGTGATAGTGAGAAATGTTCATCACAATGCAATGTTGGGAAAGGTTCAACACAATGCGACAATGGGAAATGTTAGACACATTGTGACGTTGGCAAATGTTGGTCACAATGTGATGTTGGGAAAGGTTCATCATAATGTGATGTCGAAAAAACACATGACACATTATAGAATCATATTTTTCTTAAGCAACATAGGGAAATGGTCATCACATTGCGATGTTGGGAAATTTTTGTCTCATTGCGAAAAAGGGAAATGTTCATCACATCACCACGTTCAGAAATATTAGTGACAATGCAATGTTTGGAATCTACTTTCACTTTGTATAAAATGATTTATATATATCCTAACGACATTGATAAAAAATCTACTTGATATATCTGTTGTAGATGATGATTTATTCTATTTTATAAGAACATTTAACTAAACCACATATGCATTATATATATATATATATATATATATATATTTCTTATTTGTACGTTGTGGTGTGGGTAAGATCATAGTATTGAGATTTTATCCCTTGGTACATTATGCATTTTCTTTTTATATATTAATTCTAGTCGTGTTGCATTGTTAATGCTCATGAACCTTTCAACATTTGTTTTCAGTAAAAAATGATGTTGACTTGTATAAGAGTAGAAAATAAATCCATATATATATATATATAAGAAAAAAAAAGTTAGCAGTGCATGAAAGAAGAATTGTGAAATAAGTATACAAACTATAATTAATTTACTATTGAATTTAGTAAAGTGCATGTTTAAAAAAAATAAGTATACAATATTTTTTTATCCAAAATGTCATATGATATTTTCATATTTCAGAAATTGATCTTAAACAAACATCTTAATGAAATTTAACAAATATAATAAGAAAATCCCTTTTTAAATTTAAGAAAACATTTGTTCAAAATTTAGAAAACTCCGTTCATTACAATTTTACTCAACAACTATATAAATACTATACCAATCCATGATACATGCAAGGTGAGTTTACATCAACACCAATCATTTCACAAATATGTTGTAGTTGCAACATTGAATTCTTCAGCCTTAACAAAAAATGAAGTGTATTGTCAAATATGTGACACTTTGTACCAGTTTTGGTATAGATGAATTTTTTTAAAAGAGTAAACTATTCTTCTTGTTTGGCAATCCCATATAGAGCCCACCTAAAGTTTGAAAATTGTTTGTTGTCCATAACCCCAGTTGAGAAAAATACAACAATAATTAGAAGTAGTATGTATAATCAAAACAACAAGAAGTTTTATGAGTTTCAATGTAGATTTTAATTAGGTGGATGGACTCGTCACCTATTGAAAGTACAAACATAGGAGGAAGGAGAAATAATGTATAGTTAACAGGTATACATGAAATAATGATTTTATTTAAAAAACAATGTGATAATTCAGAAGTAATAAAGAAACTAAGTTTAATGGAATGACATAAATAAACATATGAAGAGTAAAAAAGGAAATGAATGGTGTAGATATTGAAAAAAATACGTGACATTGCAACACAATGAAAATAATTATATAAGATCGTTAACCTTATTAACGATATGACATAATCAAATAATAATAATAATAATGTGGTTCTCTTTAAGTAATGTAATATTGTGAAAGTGAAAAGTAAAAATTAAAAACTTTATGTGAAGGAGTATCTAAAGTATGAAATGTAGCAACAATAGTATTGTAGAGAACAATATAAAAAGAACCAATGCAAATGATTTCATAACATAGAAGGAAATGGATAAAATATATAGATTGAAAATTTTTGCATAAAAAAATATTTATGTTTAAACTTCAAAAAACGAAGTTTCCAAATGTAAAAAAATATTTAAATCCCATAAAATTGCCAGAATCTTACTCTAATATGCAACCAGATTAGTGGTATCGACAACACCAATTAAGATCGACTTGACCATGGCCATTTTTTTTCTATGAAGCCAATATTTTCTCAAATTTCTCCTCGCTTTCCTATCATAAATATGCATATATGTGTGTAGAATTTCCTTTAGTGTAGAGAAGAACTGCAAAGATGGATCAAAGAAGTCGAAAGGTTCACCATGTAGGTTGGTGACCATAGATTGAATGCCATGAAGAAAATATTCTTGTTGCGTTATTTCATGCAAAACAAGACCAAACTTCGAAGCATTTGAGTTGTCCATAACTGCAGGATAGGAAAAACATAAATAAATAAATTATGAGACAAAATACAAATAGAATGTGTGTATGAAAATAAAAAAAATTGCTTCATCACTTACGTAAAAGTTTGGCATGAAAGATTACATGTAGGAGAGTGCAAGTATGCATTTGATAGAAATCTTAACATTTCTTTCCATGCCACAAGTTATGCGTAATAATATGATTTTTGAAATGTTACTGGTTAGTAGTAAACAAATGTAACAATATAAAGAATTTTACTTTTGTTATAGACATAGTTAATGGAAACTACTAAAGTTATAAAACATATAAAAACATAGAGAAGAAAATATTAATAGAAGATTAATAATTACAAATGACAAAAAATAAACAAAACATACACATTTTATGAAGAGATAAAGTACTTACATGGGATGCTACAATCATAAGGAGTGTAATCGTTGCTCTTCTTTCTTCCTAATAGTGACATAAGAAATATTTTTCATCTTGGCATAACGTTGAAAAGAGAAAGGTGGAGATATGCACAAACCATCTATCGATTTCACTCTTGATATGGATGAGAAGGTCAACCATTGACACTCTTTCTTGCCTATATCAATAGTAGCTCGATCTAAAGTAAACCCCTGTGATTTGTGTATAGTAAGGGCCCATTTCATATTTATAGGAATTTGTTTCTAATTTTCTCTTGTAACAAGTGTGATGGGAACAATATTCAAATTATTTATGTCGAAAGGAACACCAATGTACTTATAAAAACGAATAGTAGTGAAAATTTGAAGTTGGGGTGGCTTTGTACCAGGGCTATAGTAAATTTGTTGAATGTAACCAAGTGCACCATTAACTAAGTTAGCGTCAACCCACAATTTACATGTCAATTTGACACGTTGACCAGGGCATAGAAAATCCTCACATTCTAGTTGATCATCATCAACACCAGCAATTTCATCCCATCTTGTATTCTTAGATACAGATCGTGCAATTGGAGTATTTAATGATTTTAACATTTTCCTATTATGCAAGGTGACCAAATCATTTGTTGGGAACAAGTGAATTGTTGAACAAAATAGACTCCTTTCCACTGCAGGAAAACTCATATCAACTAGTGACATAAAAAGATCCCAATCATCAATAACAGGTTCAAAATTTCTTATGTTATTCAAGAGTTGTCAAAAAGAGGCTTGCCTTGGATGATTTCCTTACTGTCGAAATAATGCATCCAAAGTAACAACAATGTTGAAGTTTTTCCATAAAACTTTCCCTGTTGTATTACCTGCATACAAAGGCTTATCTTTGACAGGAGGCAATTGACCAAGGTCACCCATGAGAATGATGGATCTACCACCAAAAGAACAAGTTTTTTTATTGAGAAATGCTTCTCGTAATCAAGAATCTATCTATATGAATAATCTTGGTCCTAGAAAGCTCATTTCATCAATCAAAATATATTGAATATGCCTCATTTCTTCTTGAAATATTGCAAGATATTGTCCTTGTAGTGGTCTCATATCTTTTATAGGAATTTTTAGAGCGGAGTGTATTGTTTTCACATGTATATTAAAATTAGATATTCATGTCGGAGCAAGTAAAAGCAACAGACTATGGCCATTAACTACTGAAGCAGAAAGAGCATGAAAAATACAATGATTAAGAAAATACTTTCCAGTGCCAACAGTGCCTTATATAATCATGTGAAGAGGTTCACGATGTTCATATTCAACTGAGTGTCGTAATATGATCTCAAAGGCAATTTGTTGTTTCTCTAAAAAGGATGTTGGTGAAGGAATTGTGGAAACATAATTTTCAACAATAAAAACCCTAGACTTGGAAATTTTTATAAAATCTATAGCTTCTTCAACAACATCATTTGAAACCATTGATTGCTCCCAATTAAAGCATATATCAAATTCCCTTCGACCAAGAGTTTGAAGGTCATAAATAATGATATTTTTTGGAGGTATCAAGCAAGACAAAATCTTTCATTCTTCAAAATGGTCTTCAACAATGGTTTCTTGTTTATGGGCATCTTCATCTTCTTCAACAATATTAGAATATATAGGGGTACGATCAACATTCCATGCTCGATATCGAAAATTTTCCCAATTTTCAATCATCGTTTCACTGGAGAGGCCAATATCAATGGGAATATTACGAAATGGTTTGTACAAAAGTAACTCAGTCCAACAAAAAGTCTCAACTTCATCAGACGCCTCATTGGGAATAAAATAAAAAAGTGTCCAAACTCAAACAATGACATGAAAATCTCTATGTTTCCATGGTTATTTTTACGTTTTGCATCAAAGGTCCAAGATCTTGTTGTTTCTATCATATAAAAATGATCAAGAAATGAAGGTCGATTTTGATATATTTGAAGAAAACTATCTGGAGATGAAAATTGATAGGGATCATTTGATACTTTCTTGAAAACCTTTCTTCCGACATTTAAGGAAAAGCATTTCCTACTGCAAACAACAAGAGGTAGTTTCAATAACATATGGAAAGTTTCTTGTGCACCAATATCACGATCAACAAGGGTTTTTGCAAGGAACCTTATGTATGCACACAATATAGGAGCTTCTGAGCCGCTTGCATTTGAAATTCTAGTCAACATATATTGGTAACTTTCTGATCTCTTTTATGCCTTGGAAGCATACTTTGCAATATATTTCAATAGAACATGTCGAGAAACCACTGGCTGACAATCAACATTAGCATGCCACATTGAAAAAAGATCAACATTATGAACATTTATCCTATCATCATTTTGTGCAGGATTGTATTTCTTTTTCCCTTTTTCATCTATGAACAGTATTGAATCATCGTGACCCTCCCATGGAGCATTGTATCAACGTTTGAGAATAGACCCTTTTTTTCGCAAACAAGAATCTACACTACACTTTGTATGTCTTTGAACATGATTTAACAAATGCTCATAATCATCTTGAGGATTAGAAGAGAGAATTTGTTCACTATTTAATAGGCATGGATCATCATTTAAGCTTCGAGGAACCATTATGTTTCGTCAATGAATATCACATGGATTCCATGTTGTTACATATTTATCAAAGAATGTCTTTGCAACGTGCACATTACAAGGGTTTGACCAATCCAATGTGTCCATGTTTGGTGCACCTTCCAACCACAAGAAACCATGTATGTGGGTTGAACCTCTATGTTTCCATTCATACCTAAAAAAAATTGTATATATTATATAAAGTTAGTATATATATCTAGAAGAGTACAAGAGGATTGTGAAGGTAAACTAAAAAGTAGAAATCCATCAAAACAAACATGTACCAAATGTCTTTAGCTTTAAGATAAATTTTTATGACTTGTTCCTCAAAGATATGAAATATTTGATGCATATATGTGGAAACAAGATGTGGGTATTGAATGAAATTTTCAATTTTTTTACGATATTCATTTAAATGACAAGAATGTGCATTTATGGACATGACATTGTGTAAGTCGGGCCACTTTGTGTCAGTTGCACTCAAAGTAAAAAACATTGTTGGACAACCCAACTGAGTAATCACATCAGTGAGTTCAACACAACACTTTTTCCAATAGGCCCTTGTATCTCGAAGAGTAGAACCAAAACGCATAAGATGCTCAACCAACTTATTATCAGGTAAATCAATGAGTTGTTGCCGCAAGTCTAGAATTGTTGTAGGTGAGGTATCATGTATATTATTCTTTACAAATACTGCATCAGTTTCTTGGCTACGATGGCGCATAATCATGTTCAATAAGAAATAGTGAAACCTTGGATGTCTTCCAAATATCTGATCAAAGTATCTGAGAAGATGCAATCCATATTCATGCAGTTGAATATTA
This sequence comes from Picea engelmannii, assembly GCA_009831015.1. Lineage (NCBI taxonomy): Eukaryota > Viridiplantae > Streptophyta > Pinopsida > Pinales > Pinaceae > Picea > Picea engelmannii. Next base: position 298,011 of record ML784796.1, read on the forward strand.
CAAATAAGAGGATGAAACCAATCACCCTCACCAGTGAGGAATAATGTGGAGAAAGCCATGTCCAATAACCTTTATGTATTTTATTCATTGATGGTAGACAAACCAATGTTTGGCCAGTCCAATCATTCAACATGTGTGGAATCTGCATTTTGAATGAATGTTCTTATTTCTTCCATTTCTCTCCCTTCATTGGGTAGTCGAGCAACAAAAGATGAAGGATGAACATGCAAATGATCAGGATCCAACTCTTGAATGTCAACAACATTACTCTATGTTTCTTGAATATCAAAATCAACAAATTTAAACCTACTTGACACATTTGTTGGCCTTTCAGGGAGATAAGTAAGTGAATCCACGTCGATTTGAACATCCCTGTAATATTTATCCATTTGAATTTTGTAACACAATGCATCCAAACCTCGTGATCTCCTTACATAACATTCATAATATTTAGATTGTGCACCATGTCTCCTAACAATAAGGATGTCAATATCTTCAACACGTCGGGGAAGGTTTCTTGCAATCGTGGAAATATCTTGTGGAAATCTAATTGTGTGGCCACTATATTTATATTTCCCACCATGAGCATGTGTCACTTGCAGTATTGGATTAACCCTTGCTATTAGAATATCTTCAACTTGGGTAAGAACATTTAGAACATGAGGTTGGTCACCTGGATCCATGTTATTCCAACGAGAGAAACGATGGGAAGCTCGCTCATATTTGCACCTTTTGCACATAGGACCTTCATATCCTTTGAAAACATGGATTCCAGGATAAGATTCATGACAGACATGGCACATTTGCACAATGGAGAGGATATCAATATTAGCTAAAAAAAAATTATGAACTTTAATAATGTTGGTATGAAAATGATGGAAAGTAGGTTGATTCACTTGATGGATATGAACTCTAGATAACAGAGCATCTTCAGGACCAATGTCAGAGGCCCTACAAGAATTTGGTCCAAGAGGAATTGTTGCATTGCTTCCAACATTTCTTCCTCGTGAATTTATGGTGTGCATATCTCTATTTTGATTGCATTGAATGGTGTCCTAGTAAAAAAAAAATATGAAACTATTAATTTCCAATTTACTACCTTACAGGAGAAGGAAAACTAAAAAAAGGAATGCAGATGATGAATATTTGCATTATATTGCGAATTATATGGTCCTGTTTGACTTGGACAAAGGTTATGAGAAGGATCCCCTTGACTTTGAACATGTGTTGTTGGAATATATTGGTCATTGAGTTCTATACTTCTATTGGAATGGTTCGTGTGCTGCAAATAAGGATAAAATAAAATGTTATTTTAGTCATTTTAGTAATCTATATAATGAATATTGTTGCAGAATTTTGACAAAGAATTATGGCACTGGAATACCTTATTTGTTCCAAGTGAAATAGTTCTAATTGATTCTATTGGTGGAAGGATATTTGTTGGAATATTTGGGAGAGGAGACACAGATCCAACACCAATAGGTAAAGGTTGCAAATTATCAACTAAATTGGCAAGAAAATTACTGTCACCCACAAATTCAGATGGTCCTATATGTTGAATGTCTTTGCGAAATCTACCATGAAGGTTTTCTAGCCTTCCTTCATACTGGAATCTAGGAGTTCCATCTGTAGAAGATTGAGGGTTGTCATTTGAATCTAGGCTTTGAACATGATCATCTTTTGGAATATCATAAGTTTCCGCAATGAAAACAACATTGTTATGAGATTGTGGAACATAAAAAATATTTTGAGTATGAAAAGTTTGTGGGAAAGAAACATCAAGATGTATTGTTGTTCGCGTGATAGCAGCCAAACTTCGATACTTATGACTATCGAGAAAATCATTTTCAATATTATTTCGAGTGGTTCTTGTACGATACAAAGCTCTTGTACGTTCATTTATTGCATCTTTTTTCTGTTAATAGTGTAAACACCAAAGTTCATTTCTCCTCTCAGATGTTGTCGGAGAACGAGTTCGTTTCGTAATACGTTTACTTGTGCCTTCAATAAACATTTCTACAAAAGGAAAAATACATCATTATTAACTTGGCATATCTTGTGCCTTCAGTAAACATTTATACAATAGGAGAAAAGGAATAATTATTAAACATAATTAGGAAACATAAACAAATGTAAATAGGAACTATATATACAATTGCAATTATAAAAAAGTGGGGGAAAATGGTGAAATAATTATATCAATCCATATGACAATGATATGAAAATGAAAAGTATCACAATTGATAATGGAATATGAACATTTCTAAAACAAGTACAATATCAAATATAATCCCAATGGTGGATTATGAAAGTAAACAATATGAAAATGTATAATGGAATATGAATATTTGTAGGACAAGTACAAAATGTTTGATAATATTATCAATTATTTATTTTAAGGAAAAGTAGACTAAGCCAACAAATCTATTCCCAATGGTGGAATGTCATCAACAAAATCCATGTTTGGAAGTAGTGGGAAAATATTTTCATTTTCAATCAAATCATTGCATTGGTCTTGCAATGGAAAACTCAACCCAAAGTTTTGTAACATGGATACATTTATGATATTTGTTGGGACACAGAAGCCAGTCATCAAATCATAGAACATGAGTGGAACTTCATTGTTATTTCACATCAGCACTATCCCGTCCACTATTCGAAATGGAAGATATCCAGGATTTTTTTATTTATGTCTATTGAAAGGTGTTGCAAAAAATGTTATTTGAATCCCCAGTCATCCTCAAAAGACTCCAAACTTCGTTCAGTAGATAGTTGACGGAATATAAAATTATCCACTTCTTCAATAGACCAAATAGAGGTGGAACCATCATTGATGAGTCATATAAATTGGTTATTGTATAATGCCAATGACATACATCATATGTCTGTGATTGGAACAAAAGAAAAACCCCGCTGATTATTTAAAACATCCATCCAATATATAGTGTACCCATAGCGATGGTAGTATTCATAATCTTTGTCCAAATACAACCAATAAATTTTACTTTTATAGACCACTTCCTCTTTTGGACGTGTACTGCCACCATAAGGAATGTTTGTACTCCTCCACACCCTATCAAGGCTAATGCAAATGAAATACTTTGATTGCATGCTTTTTAAAATATGTTTCAAAACAACCCATTCATATTTTCTAGCACTGACATTTTCCAAGAGTGTAAAGAAACCACAGTCTCCAACCCATATAGAACCTATATTTTTGAATGGCTTTGTAAATAGATTCATCAAAAAATAATTCTTTTCAAGGGAGCATCATGTTGGTAAAGATAAAAAAATCATGGATCAAACTGTGGATTCAATTGTGTAGCTGGAATCTATAAATGACACATGAAAATGACAAATGTGACTAGTTTGATGAAGGTATGCTCCTAGGAAGTAACCTTCCTCACCATAGATCAAAGGAATTAGAAAACCAAATTCATTGCAGGAAATTTGATGACAATGCACAAGGAATGAAGGGGTTTGTAGAATAGCATTCCAGTGTTTACAAACAGTTCTAAATCTTGTCAAAACTGAAAAAGGGAGCCAATAAAATATCAGCTCCAAAATCTAGAATGATAAACAACTCCATATGGTTTGATCCATAACGATGTGAAGAAGTGTCCTAGCACTGGAAAAATACGAGTGGAGTGAATATAACTATTATAGAATAAAATATGAAACACAAAACCTTGTAAAATAAATCAAATAAGCATTTATATAAAAATAAATAAAATTAAAGAAACATAAAATATAAGGATTTGCATATGAAGTATATTCAAAACCCATTAATATATATGAAAACCCCAATAATTTGATACAAATGTGACTATTATTTAAGAATTACATCTAAAAAAACATTAAACATTAATTATGAAGATATAATAGAAGCATATAATGGAGGGTGAATTAATGTTTGTATTATTGTAGTTTATTATAAAAAAATTAATTATTTTTTTGAGATTTTGGTTGTTATAAGGTATTATTGATAGGTTATAAAAAAATTAATTAATTAAATGTGTGAATTTTCCATACTTTAGTCCTAAATTTCTTATACATTTATGCATAATGTTCACAACAATAATGAATTATTAATATATGAAGCCAATGTAGCTAGAAGAGCATATGAGGCCAATGACAAAGGTTGCTTTAACTGTAAATCCAGAGCTATATAGATTAAGAATATTTTAAAAAAATCTCACCATGAAGGTGTCAATAATGGATTAAACATAAAATGCAGCCATCCCGATATTTTGCATAGAGCCAATGATCGATCATAGTAGAGCATGAATATTATTGACTTGGGTTCTAGTATTTTTGTAGTGGTCAAACAATACAATAGTGTTGAATGTGTTTAGATTGTGTGTACATAAGCTAAATACCAATGTTTAGGAAACCAGAACCAGACTTGGAACCAGAAACCAGTCAAATCAACCAACCAACAAACTGGTTCCTCAACCCTAATAAAAAATAATGTTCACAATAATAATGTTCACAAAAATAATGCATTATTAATATACAAAGCCAATGTAGCTAGCAGAGCGTATGAGGATATAGATTAACAGTGATAAACAATGAGAAACCACCTGGCGTATTTTTAAACCTAAACCCTAATAGGCGTATTTCATTTAGAAATACGCCTATTAGAGTTTATGTTTCTTTTAAAAAACCCAACCCCATTTGAAGATGTTAGATGTTGTGGGAGGAAGTTCAGAGACTCTGAAGGCTTATGGAGGGGAGGGTTAGGCAAATAAATCAATACTCTACATAAAGCTATCACCAACCCATCGTTCATGTAAAGATTGGTTTCTTTGTTAATTCTTCATTTTATTCATTCCCTGGTTTATAACACACACTTTTCTTAGCATTATCCCTGCAAGACCATACACACATTTAAAATGATGGCCTTATTTGATTTCACATTGCATACCATCCTTTCACTCATTAAGAGTTATAATAAATAATTTAAGTTAGGAATCTAAATTAGCATGAGTCATCTTAATTTTATTTTTTTGTAAGTGAGTTTGAGATTCTATATTACTGAAAAATATGGTACAAAAGGAAAAAGGAGGATCCCCTGATCTGCCAAAAAGGAAACCAGATTAGGGATCCCGAAGTTGCGCTGTCTACAAAAACGGTGGTGGAGGGCTGGGCTGCCACCCTGAGAAACGGAACCAGTCTCCAAAAACTAGTTTGAAAAACTATATCATAACATAGATATAAAAGAAAAAAACATAGAAGAGGGGTGGATCCTACACTGGTAAACAACGTGACCAGGGGTTGATACTGTGCTAGTCCAAGAGCATGGGATGGATTTCGTCTCCTTCCTTTCTAGAGTCGTTCTCCTTCCTCTGCTCCACCGTATGCATCTTCTTGATACAGGTTGGTGTTCTGCATCAGTCTGTTGGAGTGATGTCCAAGTGGTGGACATAGCATAGGTAGAGGTGGAATTGTCTTGCCATTCATTCCATTTTTTCGTTTTGGCTCCTCTGTTCCTCTACTATCTTCCTTGCACTAGCCTCCAGGTTGGTGAGGCGGCTCAAAATTTCTATGTGCACCTTCTTGTGGTCCCAGACAGCCTCCCTGCTGGTCTCTTTCCTGGCTGCATTCAACTTTCCTATCAAAATTTTTGTGCACCAGGCTTCATCCATCGTTTTGTGTTAGAGGGTCGTTTTGGGCTGGGTGGCCCCTAGGTCCCTTATCATGTCTGCTTCTTGAATGAGTTATGCCCAGGATTTTCCTCGGCACGCGGTGTTGACTTCTCTCTCCCATCTGTTGATGACTATTTTTCCCTTTGGATCGACTTGTGCTAGAAAGGTACCCTTGGCTTCTCTAGCTGCCTGCTCCATCCTTGTGATATTCTGGGAACTTGGTGGGAGTTCCTCCCCCTGGGGGCCCCTCTTACTCTGGGTATTATTCATTCTTACCATCTCGGTTTGATTTTGTTGGTTCTTATCTAGAATTCACCCTCTGTTTATATTCACCCCTTCCTGGTATGTAGGATGGCCTCTGTAATTGCTTCTCTCTGGTCTGTGGCTATCCCTAATGTTTCTTATTTTATGGGATTACCCCGGCTGTGGCATTATCCTAGTAATCATGGGTCTCCCGGAAAGGTATACCTTTTGGTCCTTTCTCACTGTTTCAGGGTGTGTGCTCTTGGGAACTCTGTCGTCATCCCTGTGCCAATCCTTGGCCTTGCAGGATGTACACTAATCATTCCCCCCCCCCGTATCTGTGCGTGGGTGAGGTGTACCCATACCTGCTCACGACCAACCCTTTTGTTCTTCATCCTTTTCCGCCCACTGATTATCCTTTTTACTCTCCCGCGGACAACCCCTATACTTCTTTCTATTGACCATGATCTTCATTGTGACTCGTGGTTAAGTGGTGGCCTATCGGATACTACCTGGATCCTATGTGCCCTTCAATTATTTATGTGCCTCTAGCTTCGATGTGATCATCCGTACTTCAGTTTTCGTCATAGTCCTTTGTCGCTAGTTGGATGCAGTCTGTTAAGAACTGACCATTCGAGATGTTACTCCAAATGGAATCCAGTTCTGGTCCTTCCTTGTCGACCCCTTCATTAGTGATTTTGTCTGCTAATCCATTTGTTGACCTCCGTACCCAGCGCAACTCCATTATGATCCCTGTCTGCAAGTTCTCCTGAATGTTTTGCAGGGAGTGATCCAAGCGCGAGTGCCTCTAAATTTTTCCCTCTCTGGTACCGTTTTGGAGTCGCCTTACTGTGTTGATGACCAACGTGGAATATCCTTCCACTATGGCGTTGGTCATCCCTTCTCAATGTAGAATATCGATGCCGATCTCCAGGGATCCAAATTCAGTGGCGTTGTTGGTTGAGTTTCCCAGACTCCCAGTGTACAACTGGATGATTTTTCCTTGACCGTCCTTGATTACTCCTCCCATTCATGTCCTCCCTGGGTTAGCTTTCGATGCCCCATCGAAATTCAACTTGAGGGAGCCCTCTAGTGGAGGTTTCCAGTTGTTCTCACCTACTTGTAGTTGCAGTGGTCGTCTTACCTGATTGGGTTTGCGTCCATCTTTCAGTTGAAAATCCTCTAGAACTTGGAGGTCCTGGTCTATGAGTTGTGCTCTTCATGTTTGGCAGTTGTGGCTCTGTATCGTTTCTCTTGTTATGGAGATTATTGTTTCCTTGATTTTTCCTATCGTCCAGCTTTGGTTCCTAAATATGCGTTGGTTCCTTTCCTTCCATATTGTCCATATGTTCATTCTGGGGATGAGGGTCCAACAAATATTCATCTCTTTGTTTTCGTTGTAGTTCTCTTTCTAGATGTTGATAGTTGCGAATATATTACCTCTGATCCTATTAGACTGACAGAAGATGCCTGCCACCCAATCCTAGACTTCTGTTGTGTAGGTACATTTGTCCAGTAGATGGTTCGTTGTTTCCTCCTTTGCTTCACATAGGTGACATCTGGAAGGACCTATGAATCCTCTCTTCCTTAGGTTTTCCCAAGTTAGAATTCGATTGTGGAGTATTAACCACTGGAAGATTTTTATTTTTGGCCAATGGGGGTTGTTCCAGAGCTTATGTCATTGATGCGTCGGGTTTTCTTGTTCCTGGTCCGTTATATAGTGTCAGACTTATTTTAGATTGAATTACCCATTGTCTTTGTGCCCCCATCTCAGCTAGTCATTTCCGTCCATGACTGCAATTTTTCTTCTCCCCAATTCCTCCTCCACCTCCTTTACTATTGTTGCGGTTTGGCCTCTATTATGTGGGGTGAGAGTGTTCCAAATTATCCATTTGTTGTGATTTGTTTCTTGATTCCAGTAATGGTAGACTCTAGTTTTTCCTTACGCAATCAACTTCTGTTGGAGTTCCTCTCGGCCCGATTTTTCCATTCTTGGTTCCTGTTGTTAGGCGTCCTCCCAAAATCTGGTTGTTCTGCCATTTCTTACTTCCCAAAAGTTGTGTGTCTGGATCCAGGCCTTGTTGCACCAGACTAGGTTCCATATGGATGAACCTTCCCTTGTGCCTCTGAAGCTGATTTTGTCCTAATCACATATGTTCAGGGCATACTTTTCCTTCCACAGGTTGACCCATAGCGTAGTAGTTTCTTTGAGAAAGAGCCACCAGATTTTCGCCCCATAGGTGTCATTTTTCACTTGCGGGTCTTGTAACCCCAGGCCTCCTTTGATTTTTGGTTTACAAACCTTTTCCCAAGCCACTAGTGCCCATTTTTTCCTTGTTTTTGCACCTCGCCACAGGAAGTCCCTTTGTATGGTTCTTATTTTTGTAGTATCCCCTTGGGGGTTGGGAAAACAAACATCAAGGTTGGAATTGCTTGCAAAACTGACTTGGTCAGGATAAGTCTTCCGGCTAGGTTGAGGGATCTTTACGTCCAAGTTTTTACCTAGTCTTGTAGCTTGTTGATTATTCCTTCCCACGTAGACAATTTGTAAGTTTTGTCTGTCAGGGGAATGCCCAAGTACTTGGTTGGGAGTGCTTTGTGTTCAAAGCCCAAGATGTTGGCCAAATTTCTTTGTATTGCGAGGTTGGTGTTAAAGAAGAAGATCATAGATTTGGACTGGTAGATCTCTACCCCCAAGGCTTCCCCAAAATCGTCTAAGATTCGTTTGTAGGCTTTTGCTTCCTTGACTGTGGGTATGCCATGAAGTAAGGTGTCATCCACGAACTGTTGGTGTGTGGAAGTAGGGAAATTCTTGAAGGGTTTGATACCTTTTATATTCCATGTTGTTGTTGCACCTTTGATGCTTCAACTGAGACCTTCCATCATTAGAATGAATAGGAAAGGGGACAGCAGGTCCCCTTGTCTGATGCCTCTCGTTGGCCAGAAAGGTTTGGTAGGGGCTCCATTTACTAGTAATGAGTAGCTTGTTGTGGAAACTAGGCTGACAATCCAACTGATCCAGTGTTGGGTGAAGCTGAAGGCTTCCAGGGTCTTGATCATATAGTGTCAACTAATTTTGTCATAACATTTTGCTAGGTCTAGTTGTATTATCATTCCCCCTCTCTTCTGAATCTTCAGGGTGTGGATAAGTTCGTGGGCATGGATGATATTGTCCATTATTTGTCTTCCTTCCACGAAACCTGATTGTTCTTGTCAAACCAGTGTGGGTAGGAGTGGTTTCAATCTATTTTCTATAACCTTGGAGATTATCTTATACACCACATTACACAGCGCTATAGGTCTGTAGAGATCGGGGGTTTTGGATTCATTCTCTTTGGGGATAACTATAATCATTGTAGCATTTAGTGCTTTTAGGATGGAGGATGACCTTCTAGAGTCTTTCACTACCCTATATACATCGTGCTTGAAAATTTCCCAGTAGGCTTTGAAGAACTCCACTGTGAATCCATCTGGGCATGGGGATTTTCCATTGGGCATTTCTTGGAGTTCTTGGTTAATTTCCTCCTCCGCAATGGGCTTGTTTAGGTTGTTATTTTGTTCTTCAGTGACCAGGCGAGGGATATGCTGGATTATCCTTTTTATGGCCTCTGTTCTGTCTTGGTTGGGTTCCTGGGATATCCCGTGGAAGTGGTTTACCAGAGTTGTTTCAATGTCCTTATGTGACTCTCTCTTTGTTCCATCCTGGTCCCTAATCTTTAGGATTTTGTTATGGGCTCTTTTGGCCATGGTTGTTTTATGAAAAAATTTGGTGTTCCATTCTCCTTCCTTTAGCCATCCGATCTGAGGCTTCTATCGCCAAAGTGTTTCTTCTTGATGGCATCGTGCTTCCCATTCCTGGGTCATCTGGATCTCTCCCTTTTTCCTCTCCTCCGTGTAGCCCTCCGAAATGCAGGTTTCCTGTAATTTTTTCATTTTTTTTTCAATGTTGTTTTTCTCTTGGTTTATATTCCCAAAAGTGTCCTTGTTCCACTCCTTGAGCCTATATATGATGTGTTTTAATTTTTTATAGAGTTTGAACATCCTTGTCCCTTGCTCTGGTTGCTCCTCCCACCACCACTGTTTGATTATTTCCTTAAACTTCGGGTGTTCAATCCATAATTTCTCAAATATGAAAGGTTCGTTCTTTGGTGTGGTCTGGAAGCCTGCTTCCAGTTGCACTGGCCAGTGATCAGATACCCCCCAGGGAAGGATGTTGCAATATAAGGTTAGCCCCTACATGATGATTGACTCTAATACTAGGAATCTGTCAATTCTTGTTGCTACCTGATGCTAGTTCATCTGTTTATTGTTCCAGGTGAACTGACTATTATTAGTTTTCAGATCTACCATCTCCGCTATCTCTATGAAATTTGATAATTCTTCCACATCTCTATCCAATCTTCTCGTACCTCCTTTTTTCTCCGCTAGTAACGTGATGATGTTGAAGTCTCCTGCTAGGATCCATTGGAGGTTGTTGGATCGGTTTTTAAGATCTTCCAGGTCTCTTATCATTACTCTCCTTTCCTCTGGCACCTGGGGCCCATACACATTAGTGCATAAATTCACCTATGTATTCCTAATGATTTGCATGCAGACCATAAGGGTATGCCTGGTCGCTTCAGCTGCTATTAGGCTTAGTACTTGTGGGTTCCACAGGGTGAGGATTTCTCCTACCATTTGGTGGCTTCCAATAGCCACAATATTGTACTTGCACCATTATTGTTGACTTGTTGTTTCTATTATGTTTGTACTACATTTGGTCTCTTGAATAAAACACATATCCGTTTGTTCCTATTTTAGTCTATTTCTAAGGATTCGTTTCTTTCTTGGGTTGTTTAGGCCTTTTATATTCCAAGTTATAACCTTCATTTAAACATGCAGAGGGGAGTTGGGGAAGAGTTTATTGATCTTACCCGAGTTTATCAGTAGTGCTCCAAGCTCCTATAGGGATACACTATTTGATTTCCTACCTTTTTTTTCTCCACGTCTGCTTGGGTGAGAGATGTGGTTATCCCTCGTCAGCTTTGACTCTTAGGTGTCCAATCTCCCCGTGTGTATGCTTTAAGCCTCTAGCTTTGGCTTCCTCCCTTAGGAGGAACATGTACGAGATGCAGTCAAGTTGATCTATTGGTACATTGTCTACTCCCAGTCTTTTCCATTTCTCCAGTATGTTCGTGAGATCTATCCCTTCCCTTTCCACAAGGTCTCTGAGTTCAGGATCTTCTGTGCCTATTTCTCTTGGGGTCATTTTCACATCTCCCTATGCTTCTTGCATGGGGGTGTTGTCATCTCTGATTCCTCCATCCATCGGGGTTGCACAACTTCCTTGTTCCTTCTAGTTACTTGGTCGGTTGGTGGGCTCGTTTGTTTTTTGTTCTCTGACTTCCTGAGCTTTTGACGTGTCCTTATCATCTTCTTCCCCTTTATTGGTTCTATCCCTTCCTTCTCTTTTATTCCAGACCTCTAGGTTATTTCCTGCTAAGGCTTTACTCTACTTTTTGTTTGTTCTGCTTCTGGGGTTTGGTTTTACAAACCCATCCTCATCTTGTTGTTGTTTGGAGTTTTCCGCTTCCTATTTTTTATTAATAGGGAATTCCCTGATCAGGTGACCATGTTCATGGAATCTTCTACATCTGAAAGGGCTCTGTTCATAATCGATGTTTTGGATCCATTCCTCATCCCTGAATTCGAGGCTTATGGCTTCTGGGAGTGCTCCCGACGCATCCATCTCTATACATATTCTTGCGTAAGATGTATATCTCCATTTTAGGGTGGCTTCTACGGTCTTTGTATATTTCCCTGGTATGTTTCATATTGCTTTGAAAGTAGAGGCTAACCGGTATTCTAAAGGTAGGGAATAGAATCTTAGCCAAACCGACACCTTTTTGAAGGTATCTTTTCTGGGGAGAAATTTTTCTTCCATGGTTGTATGTATAGTCCTACTAATGCATGGAAGTATGGCCCTCCTTGAAAGACTCTGTCCCTGTCCTCCAAGTTTATGAAGACTTTTGTGAAGAAGCCTTTCGAACCCAGATGGAGCTCCACTTCCCCTGTTGGCTTCCAATGATATTTGATCCAGTTGCACAACGTTCCTTCGTTGGGCCACAAGCCCATAAACTTGCAGATTAATGCATGTGCCTTCATCTGATCCCTGTAGATTTGTGTTTGTGGGTCCTCTAGTATCACCTTGGGTATCATTGTTGTTTTAGGTTTGCACGGGTTGCGCCCTTCTTCCTGGTTGGTCTTCGTTGTGTCTTGCAACTCCTTTTAGGTTTCTTTGGCTTCCTCTTCCATGCATTCACTTTTGCCTCGGTTCCTTTCCTGACCTTTTTCTAGGTCTAAACCCAAGGTGCCTGTCATTGGTGCCTTGAAAAATACCCCCCCTTGGCCTTTTCCCTCTGTCTACCACTACCTGTTTGTATGAGGGGGTACCTTTACCCCCCCCCTTTGGTGCGCATGTTGTCCTCTGATATGGACGCAACTGTCAAACCCTAGATTGTGGTTGATCCCACGACTCTCTCTACAATTTGTATCAGATTGTATTTTTGGAATAAATTCATCTTAATTTAAATATAATATGCATTCAAATTATTAAAAATTCATTTATTTTACAATATTTATGCATCGAAATTATATCAAACAGATAGTTTCAAATATCCTCTTATATCAAACTGTTGTTTAATCTTTGTGCTATGATCTATGTCTTTAAAGGATTTCCATGGTCACAACACTCTAATAAACATCCATTTCAATGAAAAAAAAATTGTGTACTTACCCAAAAAATATGCATAGATACTGCGAAAGGAAGATGAGGGCTTAACATTTTTTTCTAGGCGTTGTTATATTTATCATATTTACAGTGAACATATATAGAATAATAATCCAAGAATTAATTTTATGCCAATTCATTCACTATTATGGTAATCTCAAGAGTCATACTAATTGTTTTCTCTGGACTCATCCAAGTTGTTCTTGGACGATTTCTCGTAGTCTCAAATATAATGCATCACCCATTGGATAATATTTTACAATATTTTGAGTTGTGACCATAGCATCAATATGCATTTATTGTCGGCTTATCTATTCGTTCATATAAAATTTGAAATGTTTTTAGAGAGAAAATGAATTCAAGGAAGATGGGGCATGATGGAGTAATGAGTTATCGATCACTAAATTAGTGTGAGCAAAACCTAAAATCTATTGGATTTATCACATACAAAAAAAGTATAAATTGTAAGAATGTAATGAACGAACATGAAACTTTAATTTCCATTTATCATGTCAACTGAAGATGTAAGAGTCTAATGCAAAGACCCTGTAGGATTTATAAGAGCGAAAAGAAAAATCATGCATGCTTATTGCTTCCATTTTAAATGATAAACAATCATTTAATTATTATTAATTGTGAACACATGCACAAATTGAATATACAATACTTCAATAGAGATATTATCTTGAATAGGTTGTAAGATTTGTAAGTGCCTATTGTTTAGCTGCCAGGTTTAGCAAGTTATGCAATTTTATTGCTACATTATGTGCTAGACACCTACTTGCTCCTTGCGGCTCATCCTCTAGGAGTTAGTAAAGGCTTTACTCTCCATTGATATACTATGTTTTCATGTATAAATGATGTCAATGCTTGCCATGTTGTTACTTCGCATATTCAGTAAAAGAAATTTCCAAAGCTTTTATGGTGTACATAATCTATTAAGAAAATCAACCTCCAGAGTTCCTAATTCCCTGACCAATTCCATCCAGGAAAGTTAATCTATTCAATTCCCCCTTCGAACATTAGTGACTATACCATCCCTTCGTTGATATAACAAAAAATTCAAAAGGTTTTGCAATTCAAAGTCTATCTGGTGTGGGAGATATGTCACCAAGTGCGTAAGGAGATATGTGATATTCTTTTAATATATAATAAATCAGCTTCAATCCATCTTAAACCATGTGTTCTCTATCAAGAATCCATTTTATAATTGTGGTTGTGCTATCTTATGTAGCGTTTATTAGCACATCCACATAATTTTGGCTGAGGTATTTTATTTACAAACCCTAATTAAGGTTTGTGCTAGAAAATTCTAGCATAAACCCTAATTAGGGTTTATGCTATAAAATTCTAACATAAACCCTGTTAGGGTCCTATAAATTATAGGAAATCCGATCATTCAGTTTTTCATTTGTTGTTTCTCTCATGACGAAATCACCTGGATCGATGCTTTCCTTGATGATGTTACCTCTCCCTCCATCCTTCGTTCATCATCCTCCTGCACCATTCATTCACTTCTATGCCACTCACTTCCCTGCCCATTCATCTTATTGGCCATATCTCACCCACCACTCATCCATGCATAAGATAATGTTAAATTAACATAAGATAAACAATAATAAAGAATTAATTAATTAATAGGTTATTAAATTAATTGTGTTAATACTAGTGTAATTAAATTAGTATAATTAGGTTAGAAATGAGATTAGTGCACTAATAATTAATTTTAAATAAATAATTAATAGTTACTAAATAATCAATAAATAAAACAAAACATTATAAAACTTAAAAATTAAAACAAAATACAAAATAAAAACATTATAAAAATTTAATAATTAAAAACATTTCAATTTCTTTTTATAATAACCTAATAAAAGTTATAAAATAAAAACAAATAATAATAATGTGTATAAAATAAAACAAAACAAATAATAAAAAAGCATATAAAACAAAAACTAAATAATAATAAAAAATTAAAACATATATATATATATATATATATATATATATATATCCTAATTCTAAAAACCAACTCCTGCACTTCATATTTCAGACCCATGTTGGCACAGGGGCAGACCCAAGGTTCAATGCTACAACAACTCACGAACAAAACTCTAACTACCGACCCTTTCGGAACCACCTACGAAGAAGATGAAGTCTCACCCGAGGTAGAAGCAGGGGTGGTTGCAGGACTCAAATGTCTGCAACCTTAACTGGGACACAGATCTGTGATTCTAACACTTAGCAAAGCATTCAGAAGTTAACATTCATCTATATCCAGTCTTAGTTACAGTGCAGTTAAACCCTAGCAACAGATCAACGCAGTATTCTTACAGATCCAATAGATTCAAGCATTAAGCATACCAATAGAGATCAGATTTAGCATCCATTCACATTATTCAACACTAAGGTATCATATCAAATTCATCTATCACCTAACATCGCAATAAGCATCAAATCACATAAACAAAAGAACAACCAAAATCACAAAGAATTCACAACACAGCATGTACGTGGTTCGCCTCCACCCTGGGGCTACATCCACCAACTCTTCGTCTTCTTTATTAGCTTCTTCAATCAGTTACATGCACAGAGCCTCAAAAACCCTACTTTGCAAAGGGAAGGACATCAGTGCAACTCGCTAGATCCTCCTTCCCCGAGTGGATCTAAGAACACAGCCTTCCATAGTCTCTTACAATGGCTTGCACTTAGGTCTGCAAGTCTCACACAGTATGCACAAAGAAATTACAAATTTTGATCACACAGATCCAACTCTAGCACTTAGCCATTTCTTTTAGCACTTAACACACTGGCTCTTTCTTACATCACCTACCTATCTATTTATACATACAAAATCGGGCCTAAAGATGGGTAAACCCATGGGCCGACATCCCATACCCATTACATAATCCTGAATCTGAAAAATGGGCCCTAAAAGGGGCCGGGATCCTGCGATCTCTGCTTCGACTTGCGCTTCACCTTCGACAACCTGTCAAAGTCCCAAAATAGGTCAAAAGTGACCAAAGATCCTCAAAACTTGGTCAAGGGCCAACATGCCCCTAACACTCACCTGTGACTCGTCCCGAGTCACTCTGATCTGAATAGTTATGCTTCAAAATCCTCGAGCTTGGCTCGAACTGCTTCGACTTGTTGTTGTGCCACGACCTCCTATTCAGTGAACTCTTGTATGACTGCTTCATTGACAGGTACCTCTGGGCATTGTTCTGCTGTAGTGACTACTTGCTTTAGTTCCGCTCCTCGGCCTTCGACTTCTGTGAACAATTGGTAAGACTTATCCTGTACAGGTTGGAGCCTTTGAGTCACTTCCATGACTTTTCTCTGGATAGTGTAGACCTATTGTTGGGCAGTGCACTGCTCCTGGGATCACTTCATTCTTTCTACAACTGGTAGGGGCTTCAACTACGCCTGTATTCTCTCTGCTTGATACTTCGCCTCTTGGAGCTGCGACTCCAATGCCTTCAGTTTTGGATTCTCAGTGAGTTGCTCATAGGCCTAGGTATTGATATCGGTGAGTTTCTTACATTCCATGGTGAGGGATTTGATTCTCTCAACTGTGCTTCGAGCAGTTGTTTCTCTTTGATCCCTCACATCATGCATGGTGTTGGGCACTGTGCGGAGCTCTAAGTATACTATTTGTTGTTGTAAATGTTGGATATCTTCTACAAGTTGTTTTACTTGATGTGTGACTCGATCTTCTACTTGTGGCTCTAATCCTATCACAGAGCGGAGTGCTCTGTTGACTGCTTCCTTCACTTCGAGTTGCTCTGCGAGCAACTGTTCTTTTTCTTATTGCATATGTACTTGATCTTCTTCAAACTTTGCCTAGAGATCAACCTTCTCCTGTTCTGCAACTCTGCGTTGTTCTACGATTACATCTTGCACTTGCTTTAGGGCCTGGGTGGCTTGTTTTGTTTCTTCTTGAGTGTGACGAAGGTGAGCTCCGACTGCATTAGCTAATTGGTGGAATTGGGCTGGCTCGTCTCCCAACTCTGGTTCTTCTGATGGCAGGGGTGCAGTGGAGACTGCGTGACTGGACTGAAGGGCATGTTGTACCCCTTGGAGTTCGATCTCAATTCTATCATACATTTCCTCCTGCTTGGCTTCTTGTTTCTCTGCAATTTCCAGCGAAGTGTTGTTTAGAGATGCGATGATGAAGTCAAAATCTTTGGCAGTAAGCACAGTCTTCATCTTGGTCATGGTGGTTTTCAATTTCTTCTGGGAAGAAGGTTTCGGGGGAGAAACCTTCCTCTTCTTCAGGGGATCAACCTCATCTCTGGTCGATGTTACTTCGCCTTGCCTCTGTTCAGATCCCTGGTCATTTATCTCTTCTACTTCTTCATCAACCCCTCGGTCAGGTGATACTAAAGCAGTCTTTCCTGAGGCACTGCTTAAATCTTGGACCTCTTCGGTCTTCTTCATTCTACTAGGCCCGGGTGTATCTTGTTCTTTATGCGTTATCTCTGGGTTGTCAGGGTCAAACATCTCTGCAGGGTCAGTGGGAATAAGGAGGTCTGCGGAGCAGTCCTTAGTGATCTCCTCCAGGTCTTCTTCCGTGAGTTTGTAGTACAACTGAAGTTGCTCCTTATGTTCATCGGCTCGTGTTGTTATGTAGATGAAGTGTCGATCTGTGTAGAACTTCATCAGGGGTTGGAACCTTTGTATGGTGTTCGGGGTCATGCAAGGTTCAACTTCGATGGATCTCTTTAGTTGAAGGTAATATGTATGGAAAAAACCATTCGACTGCCACTGTTTGTTCATATCACTTGAGTACCAAAGCATGATAAAATTCACAGCAAGCGGCTCGAATGGTTCAATATCTGGAAAGGTCGCACCTTCCGGCATCTCCCAGAAAACAAAGGCGATGAGGATCAGGAGCCAACTAAAATGAAACTCGTAGCTCTGATCCTGTGCTTCATGGCAGTCTAGTTCCAGTTGATAAACTAGGTAATTCCCCCAGTTCATCTGCAGGCCTTCCATGCACTTCCTTGCGAGGTCAATGACAAAGCTTGTGACCTGCATAGGTCTGTTCTTCCTTACTAAATTTTCAGATATTAGCTGGAAGGCTAGGCGCACTGCACCATTCTGGATGGAGGCTACCTTGTAGCCTCGCATTCCCTTTTCAACATCGTCGTATGTATATTTGATCTTCTGTGCTAGTGCGCGATCTGTGGCTTTTCCTGGATAGAACTCTTGTGGGTCAAGTCCTTGCATACTTAATCCGGTGATCCTATGGATCAACGTTGGATCGACTATAATACGGTGGTCTAGCCATAAGTAACTGCCATGGTAACATGAAAGTAATAGCTCGACACATGCATTCACTTCTTGGTGCCTTCCGAAGTGTGGGATTTTCATTACATTGAGCAAGGTGGACTGCGTGAGGTTCATCATCCACGGCTGGGGGATTATCTTTGAATTCTCCCCCTTCATCCTAGTTAAGTATTTGTACAGGGCGTGCATGCTATAGTTCTTGCGATATCCGAGGTTGAAGTCACTGAACTTCAACATTGCGCTCTTGTCCTGCTGCACGCAAACTGCATGTATCCCCTTCGGGAGGTACGCAGTAACCATGGAGTACTCGAATTCTCTTGGCACGCTATCTCGACTCACCACACCAGCCAGAGGTGGGATGTAATCAGGCAATATGGTCGGGATCAACTTCACATTTTCTAGGTCATCTCTGTGTTTGGTTCTCTTTTCTGTTGATGGTCGGGATGATTTGACTCCACGAGCAGTCAACGGAGAGGCTTGCACTCCTCTCATCGATGATGCTTGAATACTTGCATACATTTCTCTTTCAGACATTACTCTTTCAGTCATTAGGTTGATGAGAACTTCTTCGACAATTTTCTCTACAGCGCTAAGCTCGTCCAACATGCATGCTCATGGTTGAATATATCGGGTTCGAAGAGTAACTAGTCAATGCAACGGGATGGATGGCAATAGCACAATTATCACTATGAAAAATAAACTAATCTGTGGGCTCAAATTCACGGTTAGCAAAAGTGTTCTCGTTGCGTGGCGTGATAGGATAAATAGATAACAAGGCAACGGGTCTCTTGCAATGGGTGAAAAGCCTTCATTAACTTAGTTCTGTCCGTTATGGTGCGGTCCCAACGGTCTGGTGTCAAACTTTCTGATCATAAATGTATTTCTACCCGTTCGGGCCATCAGTCTAACAGTTATATTATTCCCAACGACTATATGGCATTTCCATGGCGAAGTGTCATGTGACACTGTTTTGATATCCTGACGAAGTTCCAATTTTGCAAAGTTTCCTTCTGCGAAGTTCCATTTGGAGCTTTATGTAACTTTTCGGTCTTAGCTCTCTTCCTACTTAGTTTTCGGGCCTTCTTTCTAGTGAGCTTCATCGCGGTATTCCTTTTTCCATTCTGATTCTTATCTTCTTTTGGCAGAGTAACTTCGTGTTGTTGAGATTCTTTCCTAGAAATCAGGGGTAATACTTCATCTATATCTAGAATAGGTGCTTCAGTCTTCTGCGGATCTTCTAGTGTTCTTCCCACTTCGAGATCCAAGTTTCTGGTTTTAAATAGCTTCGCTTGGCTCTTTTGTTCTTCAATCAAGTGTGTGATCCTCCTAGTCATGAAATCTTTTAAATATTTCTTCTTCTTCTCTAATATTTCTTCTTCTTTCCTTTTGTTCTGATCTCCTTCAATCTAGGGTTTTCCTAGTAACATAGAAAATGGAGCATTGTTCTCAATAAATCTAACAACTTCAAATTATTCCTCTGTCGAAGTTCCATGAGCAGTCATAAATATCTAGGTAAGCTTTCCACATAGGGTTATCAATTTTCCTCTGAATAATCCTATTCCTCCCAATGAAGGAATCATAGCAGGCTTTCCTAGAATTTCCCAAGTTATTTCTATCATAATATTCACCTTTGTTTCCTTATCCAGAACACAGTCAATGTCGAAGTCTCCTATTCTTACTTCAATGCATTTTTTTTCTTTGAATATCTCTGATAAGCTGATATGTCGATGGTCATTCAGGGTTTCTTGCATCTATAGCAATACTTTTTCTGATTCTTTCTGGGGTTTTGTCATAATCTCAGTTGCTTGACCTTTCTCATGGTCTCCTTGTCTCATATCCATCCTTTCAAGATTGGCAATCATTCTAGGGCAATTCAATACTTCATGGTCCATAGCTTTGCAACAGAGGCAACTAGGTCTTCTTCTAGGGAATTCCTTAGCAAGATGTCATAGTTTTCTGCAACTGTAACAAAGAATTAATCATCTCTTTCTCTTAAATGATCCCCAACCTTTCATGTACTGCGCACTAAGATCATGGTAGCTAACCTGCAAAAAATTATTTCTCGGATCCTGCATCCATTTGTTAGTCCAAACATTCTCTCTATGCATAGGTATAACATATATTTCACTATTCTTATCAGATCTACTCATATCAAATCTTATTTTATCTATTTGTTCCCTAGTTTTCAAGCTAGGACAAATCTTATCAAACATATCTAGATCCATACTTTAGAAACAAAAATTTCCACTAATCTTATCTTCAACAGAGCACAAAGCTTCCAGATCTAAAACTTTTCACTATTCTTACCTTTATCAGAGCACAGAGCTTGCAAATATTACCTCTTTTCTTCAGATCTAACCCTTCTTGGCACAGATCTTCACAGATCAAGTAGAATACTATGCACTAGAGCGATAGATCTACGCATAAAGATTATTTTTCCTCAGTTCCCAGCAATCACAGTTTCAAGTCGGATCTTTGCACAAAGATTTTTCTTCCTTAGTTCCCAGCAATCACAGTTTCAAGTCCCGACAACGGAACCATTTGTTGGCACAGGGGCAGACCTAGGGTTCAACGCTACAACAATGCACCAACAAAAACCTAACTACCGGATCTTTCGGAAACACCTGCGAAGCAGATGAAGTCTCACCCGAGGTAGAGGTAGGGGTGGTTGTAAGACTCAGATGTCTGCAACCTTAGCTAGGAAACAGATCTATTATTCTAACACTATATCTATATCTAGTCTTAGTTACAGCGCAGTTAAACCCTAGCAACAGATCAACACAGTATTCATACAGATCCAATAGATTCAAGCACTAAGCATACCAATAGAGATCAGATATAGCATTCATTCACATTATTCAACACTAAGCTATCATATAAGATTCATCTATCACCTAACATCGCACTAAACATCGAATCACATAAAGAAAAGAACAACCAAAAGCACAAAGCATTCATAACACAGCATGTACATGATTCACCCCCACCCTGGGGCTACGTCCACCAACTCTTTGTCTTCTTTATTATCTTCTTCAATCAGTTGCATGCACAGAGACTCAAAAACCCTACTCCGCAAAGGACAGGAGATATGCACAGCTCTCTAGATCCTCCTTCCCCAAGTGGATCTAAGCACACAGCCTTCCACGGTCTCTTACTATGGCTTGCACTTAGCTATGCAAGTCTCACACAGTATGCACAAAGCACATACAACTTTTGATCACACAGATCCAACTCTAGCACTTAGCCATTTCTTTTAGCACTTAGCACACTGGCTCTTTCTTACATCACGTAGCTATCTATTTATACATACAAAATCGGGCCTAAATATGGGTAAACCCATGGGCCAACATCCCATACCCATTACATAATCTCGAATCCCGAAAATGGGCCCTAAAAGGGGTCGGGATCCCACGATCTCCTCTTCGTCTTGCGCTCCACCTTCGATAGCCCGTCGAAGTGCCAAAATAGGTCAAAAGTGACCAAAGATCCTCAAAACTTGGTCAAGGGCCAACAACCCCCCTCTTACGTCATTTAACCAAAAGGGGGTCTGAAAAGTGGTTTCCACCCCCATCACATGCCACTCCCCTATAATTTTGAACCCCCCCTAATACCACTTACAACTCTACCCTCCCGAAATCCACTCTCCCCGCTGTGAAAACAACTCTCGAAATCGTTTTTGACCAATCATCTTCTGAGGCGATTTCCAGGTAAACCAGGGCGCATTTTGGGAAACCGAAAGAGGTTTTTTCTCAACACGGACCAACTTACAATAACCTCTCCCGGATTTGGCATATCTGTTACATATTGGGAGAATAAAGAGCATATTTGAGCCCCATTTTTTGGGATTCATGATTTTTTTGTTTGACACATCTTTTTCAAACACAGATACAGCTGGAGATGAATTTAAAAAAACGGAGATAATTTTTTTCTCAGGACAATATGATATACAAAAACCTCTTCCAAATTTCACACAACTATCATGGTTTGGGATAAACGAGCTCATAATTACAGCCCTATTTTTGAAGCATTTTAGTCTATTTTTGGGGAATACAATTCCAAATTTTAATGTAACAAGTTGTTGTTTTTAGGAAATCAGTTAGATGTGATCTCTTAAGCCTGGGGGATGATTTTTCCTATATATAGTGGTGATTATTGATGTAAAATGTGTGGAACAAGTAGAGAATAGCAGATCCATTGATGTGAAACAACTATTTGAGGCTTCATGTAATCAAATTTCAGTAATACACTTGCAACATTACAGGATTCTCGTGTCACTTATGTTGGGGAAGTGCATCTGTCATTGTATCTGTGTTTTCACCGTTACTCATTTGTTATCCATAAATTCTAAATTATTCAATCACATTACTCAAGAATCTTAAGAATCCAATAAAAATGCCTATCCTTCCCTGTAAGGTTTCCTGTAGAAATTACCTTGATTGGACTAAGTCAGTGACTCCATTGCCCAATGGCCCATTTTCTCTGTTCCAACCAAACAATTAAAAAACAAACAACCAAACCATGTACTATCATAACTAGCCTAAAATTCCTAACAAACAAAGATAAATATTACAGAGAGATCCCTCTATGAGTCTAGGAGGGCTAGATCCTAAACTCTATGAGTCTAGGAGGGCTAGATCCTAAACTCCAAAATGGTTTTGTGGTTACCTCTATTAACTTCTTCCTCGACTTGAGAGTGCTAACAAACGCCTATTATAGTTTCTATTTAGAGTTTCTAAACCAATGAGAAACCAGCTGAACAGAGAAAACAGTGAGCCAATGACCAATTATATAGAATAATGGGAATAAAACAATGCTGACATGTGTGGGGGATCATGGAGTTTCCTGTAATCCCTTAGCTTCACGGGCTCAAGATGGAAATAAATTGGATAGTATTTATCAAATCGTGGCCGAAGCACTGCTTCAAAGATGAATGTTCATTAATATGGATGTGTAGGATTATGTAAAGCTTCATAGTATAGATCCATTTCAAATCGGAATCGGGATCTATAAGCTTTGAAATCTATTAAGATTATAGAGAGAACAAATTTTATTGACAAAACTACAACAATATCTTAATTTCATGAACTTCTCGCGATATTCATCATCTCTGGTTTGAATTGTAGAGATCATGTAGGTTGTTGCTTTTAATTGTTATGAAGAGGTATTATTGAATAAATATTATTAAAACTTTGGGCACTTTTAAATAACGGGTCTGCACATCTGGCTGATCGAGGAAAGCATTAGACAAAAAACCCAAATAAAATAATCTTTTGTTATTAAGGCCTTATTCAAAGAAATCACCTGGTACAATTTTGCTATGTGCAACGACAGATTTGGTTTCCAATATCTTAATTTCATGAACATCTCGTGATATTCATCATCTCTGGTTTGAATTGTA
The DNA here is from genome assembly GCA_009831015.1 of Picea engelmannii. Taxonomy (NCBI): domain Eukaryota; kingdom Viridiplantae; phylum Streptophyta; class Pinopsida; order Pinales; family Pinaceae; genus Picea; species Picea engelmannii. The sequence goes on from ML784796.1 coordinate 321,361, forward strand.
GAGATCATGGAGATTGTATTATTGAATAGATATTATTAAAACTTTGGGCACTTTTAAATAACGGGTCTGCACGTTTGGCTGACCGAGGAAAGCATTAGACCAAAAACCCTAATAAAATAATCGTTTGTTACTAATGCTTTATTCAAAGAAATCGCCTGGTACAGTTTTTCTATGTGCAACGACAAATTTGGTTTCCAGTAATTGAATCGTGAAAGTACAATCAAACTTGAAGAACCATGAAAACTGGTTCCTTCAGTATTTAAAAATATTTTTGAAAAGCATCGTTGCTACAATTTTTCTATGTGCAACGATAGATTTGGTTTCCAGTAATTGAATCGTGAAAATACAATCAAACTTGAAGAACCATGAAAACTGGTGCCTTCAATATTTAAAAATATTTCTGAAAAGCATCGTTGTAAGATACTAAGGTTCTCATTTAATTCAAGGGTTCTGATTGGACAACTGGATATTGGGAACGCCCATTCATTAAATTTAAAATGTTTCTACAGAAATATCTCTATGTATCATCAAATCACATTTATACAATGTAGAGTGAGCATGGCTGGCTTTAAAAAGCTAAAATATATATATGGCGATCGATTTTTTTTCCAAGTCCATTATAGCTCGCTCGATATCCATCTGGTTTGCTTATACCTTGGAGCTTTATAGACACATAAACATATCTATAAATAATATTTCTCAGGCATAAACATATCCATGATAGCAATTACTCTATCCAGGAGACAACTCAATACATCATTTGCAGGTTATCCATCACCTCTGCATGATGATCAATTGGATGGAATCAGGGTCGTGGTCGTGGCCGTAGCATGAGTGTCGTTATGTTCTCCTTTCGATATGTCTAGCATGAGTTAGTTATGTTATACGCTCAGTGATTGTGATTATTCAACGATTAAGCAAGTAGAGAACATTCCAGCCTTTCAGCGAAAGGGCATATAGATTTAAAAAAAAAATGCAAGTAGAGAACACGATTTCAGTGAAAAGGAATAGAGGTAAATAAAGTGCAAGTAGAGGACACAATGAGGGAATTAAATAAAGAAGAAAACAAGGACGAGAAGTGCATTCGGTGTTGTGCAGGTTTCAACCTATGTTGACAGGTATATCCAGCTAAATCAAAAGTAATGCGATAAGGTGATTTATAAAAGCTGGAAACCCTGTATAAACTAAACTATTATTGTTTTTCCCTGGACGACAATCTTCACGACAACAATGTTCAAAATATTGAATTCCCTTGCATAAAATTTCTGCAGCAATGCTTCCAAAACCTAGTTTACATTACACTAAACCTGGTTTAGATTACGTAGTAAAACATTAACGTTTCAAGGTGTTTAATGAATAACAGTGGAACAAATTTCATCCAAGAACTATCCAATGATAGCTAACATTACATGCAAAGTGACAAGTCTAAAATTGCATGATCATCACCATTATTATATTACTAGCAGAGTTGGCTCGTGGCTGGTGAACGCGGAAAGGCTTTCAAAAAGAAGGTTTGCAAAACTTGAATCGATGGGAAAGAGAAATGGCCTAACATGAGTCTGAAGGAGGCAGTGTGTCCATAACTTGGTTGGTGAAGGCCAAAGGTTTAAGTTGGCCTATAAAATGAAACCCTAATCACTCATACCTCTAATCACTCATACCTGGCAATTAGCTAGCCACCATAGTAAATTTTAAATATGATTAAGTAAAAGTAAAAAAATAAACATGTAAACTGATGTCTTTATAAGAGGAAGTTAGTGGTTGAAATCACAACCATTGATTTATTGAGACTACTAAAAATATTCCTTCAATATTTAATCTTGTCCATACAAAACTGATTAAGCGACATTCCACTAAAAACCTAAGTGTACTCCTTTCAGCGTAATAAATACATAATAAATCTATCAACAACAAGAAAAGCGACATTCCACTGAAGCTCCACGAAAAAAACTAAAAATACAGCAACAACAAACCACAAAGCTCAAAATATAACAATTTCGATTCCCGTGGATGAAAATACAACAGCAAAGCTCAAAATACACTAACGTTGAGTAATCAAAGGAAACTGACCTTATCCTATCCTGATATAATTATTTCAATGTTTATTTTCAATCCGCCCAGCTGTGGCATTTGTGGCAACGGTGCACGATAATCACAACTCTGAAAGAAGATCGTGATCGTGGTGCGCACTGCGGGCGATTGCGATTCTAATTCATCAATTTATTTATATTTTCTTCGAATTTCCCCATCGCAACAGTCGGCAGATAAACCGGAATTACGATCCCTTCAAAGTCTCTCAAATAGGATCTCGAAAAAAACGTGAAGATTAAGACTGCCGGCGGTTTCCCAACACCCGCGTACACCGGTTTTCCCCACCCAAAATCCGCGTCTCCAAGCTCAAGTTTGYTCGTCTCACTCACAAAATAAAAACCACCAGCTTTGACGAGTGGGCGCCCTTTCACTTCCATCATATCGATCACAGACCGCATGTATTCTTCATCAATCATTCTCTTGGCTTCTTTGATCAATTTCACAACGAAGGACAGCGGCTGGTCACATAGATCCCCAGCTTTTGCCTGAGCGCAAGCAAAACTTATCGTATTGCCATAGAAACCTGCTGGAAGAGGCGGTTGAAATCGAGAACGAGCGTCCAGAACAAAGATTAATCTCAACTCTTGGTCGGCGGGGATATTGAGAGCCTTTGTTCTAGATTGCCACAGGCAGGCCGATAATACTTCGAATGCAGAGCACTTGATTCCTTCTACATGTCGTTTCAAAGCTTCAACTTCTTTCGCCCCAAAAAAGAAGGATTTAAAATTCATCTCCTCCGCAGATGCTCTCAACAACTCTCCATGTTTGTCTTCCACATAATCGTATTCATGGTGGGGGTATTTTATCAAAGGCTTCGCTCTGGGTCGCAGGATTTCTCTATTCCAAACTGGAGGAATCTCAGGGCTTGCAGCTCCTCTCGCCATTTCACCCACAGCTTTCAGAAATCGGGCGATTCCAACGCCATCAGTCATGCAATGGTTGAAACGTATACCCAGTACGAGCCCTCCGCATTTTACACGCGTTACCTGAAAATCCAATCCATACATACATACATAGTAAACATTTTAGAGCAATCAATATGCAGTCTGCTGCAGAGAGTTTTTAAGACTGTGACAGTTTTATATGCTGCAATATACAGTATATAAAATAAGATATATCCAAATATACCACCTGCCACAGTCTTAAAAAGCTGCAGAGTTTTTAAGACTGTGACAGTTTTATATGCTGCAATATACAGTATATAAAATAGGATATATCCAAATATACCACCTACCACAGTCTTAAAAAACTCTGCAGCAGACTGCATATTGATCGTCTTGATTAATCTACATGTAGATTGTAGGGATTCAAGTGTACTAATTACGATCTGATTTAACAAATTTAAAGCACATGAATAAACAACCTGAATCAGAAGAAGTGGAGAATCTGTGATCGTTTCCTATCCGAGAACGTTCTGGATAAAGTCATCACCGC
>ML784797.1:5489-16782 GCA_009831015.1 Picea engelmannii
AATCTGTTTATGTCTCATTGCCTAAGTGCTTGTCCTTGTTCCTTCTATCAAGTAGTGTTATCCAAATTTGGTTGCTTCCACCCTTGTGAACACCATCAACCATGTTCACTCCCACTATTATGATCATCTGGCAACAGATTGGGTTTACAACCGAATCCATCAAGGTGGGATGCATCGCCCCTCAATCCTGACAACACCCCACTACAAATTCATTGAGATCTCTACGTTCAGCAATGGAATTCTCTTTGTCAAGAAAGGTGGAAAAAACACAGTAGTGGAAATTTCAACATGGCAAATTGTCGTCAAGGAACCATTTCCAAAGTTTCGCAGTTGCAATGGGATCTAGATGATATTTGCAATTTGGTCATTATGCTACAGAGTAGGATGAGCACCCTCGCCTCCCAGGTCCTCTCAGTTTTAGAACTTGGTGTGAACTAGCAACAATCAGCTCAAGCTCTAAACGATGAGGTGGATGCATTGCATAGTCAGCTAGAGGAAACATGTTTTTAGCCAACATTCCAGGAGCCACAAGACAATGCAACAACGGATACAGAGTCAGCAAATTCGAGCCCAGACGTGTCTCATCTTCCAGACCTTAACACCACCATCCAACAAGCAAAGAATGATGGAATGGAGGAAGTGAATGATGAGACTAGGTCCCCCCCTTAAATTTTAGTCTGTATGAACTTCAATTTTTTGCTATGTCTAATCATATTCTATAGAAACTACGCTAAAAATCTGTTAAATTAAAACAATTATATTCACCATGATAAACTTTGTAACTCTATAATTCATAGCACTCTGGGCTTAGTTTTGGACTTCCCCCTTGTCTCCTTATATAACTTGATGTTTTAGAGCAACCTTTTTCCAATTTAGGTTAAAATAAAACATACACTTCTTAACCAAAAAAAACAACAAGTTCAATCCCTTGAAAAAAGTGGGAAGAATTGAAAGTCTCGCGTTAAATCAAGTACTCTCTCTATCCCACGAAAGCAAAGCAACAAGGTTGTCCGTTGGTTAAAATAATACATTGTTTTTAGATTTTTTTAAGTAATAATTATTGCTTTTAGATTTTTTTAAGTAATAATTATTGGAATTCGCCAATTCACACCACTTTTAAATAGAATTTTTTCAAGTAATTATTATTGGACTTTGCCAATTCACACGACTTTTAGTTTTTTATTATTATTTTAATCATTATTATCAAAATTTGGTAATTCAATTGTCCATTTTAAAGAGATAAATCTAAATATTAGATTTTTTTGCTTTTCCAAATAATTATCATCCAAGTCCTATAAATTAATTGTCAATTGATTACAGAAAATTCGAGACATTAAACATTTTTAACTTATCCACATACTTATCACTAGAATCCAAATGCAATCTAACTCCATAACTGTTTTTTATACTATATAATAAGCAGCTGAATGTTTTCGAAACCTAAACTAAGCGAAAATAAGCTTCCTCGCAATAAATTTTAGCGTTTCAAAGATTCAATTACAAGAAAACTTCCAAAATTACTTTATTGGTAAACTATTTTGAAAAAGAAATAAATATTTTAACTGTGAGCATTCATGAACAATCAAATATACCTTGAACCTAGCTCAAGTTAAGTATCTTTTGACGAAAAAGAAAAAAACGGAGTTGGTGGGAGCAATCTTCTCTGGAGTGTTTTTTTAAGCAGGTTTTCAGTTATGCTGTTTAAAATTTTTGGTCAATCTATAATTTTGGTAGATTTTTTGAGCATTTGAATTGGTTTAAAATGGGCAATATTTTTAGGATAAGGTTATGAAATGCATGAAACTTTGATCATGCAAAACTCAAGTTACTCAGCCAAGTCCATTTTTTTTTAACTGTGAGCATTTATGAACAATCAAATATACCTTGAACCTAGCTCAAGTTAAGGTCAATCTATAATATTGGTAGATTTTTTGAGCATTTGAATTGGTTTAAAATGGGCAAAATTTTTAGGATAAGGTTATGAAATGCATGAAACTTTGATCATTCAAAACTCGAGCTACTCAGCCAAGTCCATTTTTTTTTACCTAAAAAACTGTCTATTTATTCCAAAGTTAACCTACTCCCAAAAAAATATATACAATAAAACTAATAACGTATTTTATACTGAATTCAGATCCATTTCAATATGAATATAAAGAGAAATTTTCTATATAATAAGATTTCACTTCTTCATTCTTTATACCTTATACTAAGCGACCAAACGTTTTCGAATTCGATTTCACTTCTTCATTCTTTATACCCTATAATAAGCGACCGAACGTTTTCGAATCTTAAATTAAGTGAAAATAAGCTTCCTAACAGTAAATTTTAACATTTCAAAAATTCAATTACAGGAAAACTACTTCCAAAATTACCTTATCAATAATCGGTTTTGAAAAAAAATAAATTATTTTAATTGTGAATATGCATGAATGAATCAAATATACCCTGAACCTAGATCAAATTCAAGTATCTTTTGCGGACAAAAAAAACCACAAAATGTACGGTAAAGCTGATGACGTGCGTCGGGCTTTACCAGGTGGTCGGGCCGGGCCAAAACCATCAACTATCTCCGGCGTGACATTGAAGATTAAGACTAAATCCAGAAATAATCAGTGCTGTAAAACGGATCAAATCCAGAAATAATCAGTGCTATAAAACGGGTCAAATCCAGAGAACTCAAGAAAATTGAAACAGCATATAACCAAAAGAAAAGACAAACATGTACTTCGAGTTAAAAATATTCTTGATGACGGCAAAGATCGGTGTCAAACAAATACAGGTGGCAGCAAAAGAATTGAATATTAAGGCTTTTTCGCATTCAAGGTACACAGACTTGCAAGTTGGGACCGCTCGCTAAACCCTTTCGGCACTTTAAAAGCTTATCTTACAGCGCTCTTGGGATTCCATTCGGCACTTGTTAGTTGAAAGGGATAATGAGCAACCGGGTTCAACCGGTGACCCGTACCGTATGCTTCGGAACCTCCGTCGCGATAAGCGAGGTACATTACACGCACGCAAGTGGATCAGAGCAACCCAAAGGAAACACTTTGTCGACTCCGCCAATAAAGCTGCGCGATGACACGTGGCGAATTGAAATGTCTCCCTGCAGCTATCCTTGGAAAATAAATAAAAAACATTGAAGGTTGAATGAAAAGCCGGAAAATCCTCTTGGGTGAGCAATATCCACCCAAGTCTCCATATTTACAAGTATCATCACTTTATTGCTTTTCACTAATTCACACTCATATGGACTTGTATGTCAATTTTTTTTAAGAGAATAAAATATCCATATTTACAAGTCTCATCACTTTATTTTTTTTTCACTAATTCACACTCATATTCACACTCATATGATCCTAGATATAGATTGAAGTTGTAAGCAAATTATATTTACTAATATAATTGAACAAATTTTCTATTGGAAAAAAAAAAGTCTCATCACTTTATTGTTTTTCACTAATTCTCTTAAATATGGACTCTCGATGTTTGATATGAAAATTCAGTTTTTTCTTGATTTACAAGTAAGTTGCACTTCATAGGAGAACGGGTTGCTTAGTGTCTGTTGGACATTGGGTTTAGGGCTTCCCGCAAGTTTCACGACATGGGTTAACCCCCTCTTGTGGATCCTAACTCTAGTGATTGTTGCAAAGATTAATGTCTGCGGGTTTTGGTCTAACAAAAAATGTAGTCTAATGAATGGTATGAGAGTGACAGGTCTCGAGTTCGAAACTCGCCCAACACATGTCAAGGGGGAGATTGTTGGACATTGGTCTAATGGAAATCGTAGTCCAAGAGTGTCTACTTCTCATTTCCAAATCCTCTACCTAACATTTATCCCCAGGAGTGCATGGGTTGGTTCTTGTATTCTTCTTTTACATCTCGATTTGTATGCATTGATTCTCATTTTTACTATCCCTTATTTTTCATGCCATGAGGTGTTAAGTTTCACATGGGTTGGTTCTCATATTCTTCTTCCACATCTAGGTTTGTATGTATTGATTCATGCCATGAGATGTTAAGTTTTTCATAGTTTTACACTTTGATCTTCTCTTATTTATTTAAATTATCTATATAATGTTATTTTCATTTAGTATGTTTTTTTCATTTTTCTCATTTATAATATTTTTATAAATAACTTTCTAATACCTTCCTTTTGGTTGAACATGATTTTTTCTTCTATATTACCACTTTTAAAACCATTTTCTACCTTTTTTTTTCTAGCAAAAAAATTCTCAATATATTAAATATATGGTGTTCTCAAGGAGAGTACGTTTGTTTTACTATTACAATCATTTTCTTATGGTATACACATACCAATCATAGACATATATAAGTGGTCCTACATAGTTCTTGTTACATTATAGCCAGTCTCTACAAAAATAGCTATTCAAAAATAGCAAAATAAAAGTAGACAATCCATAGTGACTTAAGAAAAATACATTTTAGGGATCCATAACTCTAAAAAAGTCATAGACTTCGCCGATATACTATCTAAATCACAAGTAGAGACGCATGGATAGTGGGGGGCCCTCGTGTCCATCCTGCCATTTGTTGTAATGGATCCTCCCGTCTCGAACCTGGAGTGTTTTTTTTTATAATATGTCTGCTTCTACATTCTCGTCCCTGTAGATATGATCAAATCTAATGGTGTTGAAGAGAGTTATAAGTTCCTGAATCTTCTCCATCCAGTCCATAAGTGAAGATACTTGTAAATTGCTCGTGTAGTTTAACCAATCTATCACTCTCTTTAAATCCCCCAATAACTATAGTTGGTTGATACCCAACCGATGAGCTAATGATGAGGAGTCCCACACCCCAAGTAGTTCTACCCTAGTGTTTGTTCCCATTCCACAATTGAAAGTACACCTATAAATAATATTACCAGATATCTTTATGATACCCCCAGCTCCACTTAGGATACCATTTACTTGCGCAACACCGTCAAACCAACAAATGGAAGTCACATTAATGTCAGGTGACTTTTTGATTCTTTTGTATTTGCATTTTTGAAGGCACTCTGCACTAGCAATTTCCACCATCCCTCTAATTTTAAGGCCAACTCCCTAAACTGTAGGTGTACAAGATTCAAATATGCACTTGTTTCTTTCCAACCAGATATACCAACAGACCAATGAAGGTAGAGTGTTATAGATTTTTCCATTTTCATCATTTTTTCAAAACAATTTGTAAAAGAGTTTCCTCCCCAAGAAGCAACAAGACTAAAAACAATAGATAAAAACTTCCATAGGTGTTGTGTGAACTGACAGTTTATGTAGCATCCTCCACACTTACGACAACAACTCTGATAACAGGTGCAATTTTTTTTTGTTTTTGTTTTTGTTTTTAAAAAGTGTGTGCGCGCGTGTAGGAAGGAAACATACACACTTGACTCTACGTCGCCACCTGACGACTAACAAGATGCAACCACGATGATCACAACAAGAAGACATAAGGCGCACAACAAGTAACTATAAGCATTAAACGACCATAGACATAAGGAAGAATCCATAATAGTAGATTTTATTATTTCTGCACATGAAAGCAGGGCGTTTAATCTTAGTCCTCTTCTCCGGAGAGAGAGAAGGTCAGATAGGCTCATGGCCGACTGCTCAGGCAGAAACTAGTAACCCGACGAAGAACAAGACGCAAGTTAGACGAACACAGCAAGACGACATATGACGTACCACAGTAACAGTATGCATTTAACGACGATCAAGCGACAATAAGTAAGACTGACTACCCGCCCGTCCTACCCTGCAAAGGTTAGGACCTCCAAGACACATAACCAATGCTCAAGCCCAGGTTCCCATCGATTTTAACCATTTAAGGTCTCATGGCTGGTGACTGTTCTGAGGAACATGGAGGTATCTACATCCCGCCCGACACTAGCAGACTAAGCACACATAAGTTTATGACCCGGTACAACACGAGTTTGAACAAGGACTACCATCTACCCTAGTCTTAAGGCCATTCCATCGTGCAACTATAGATCAAAATTTGTCATCTAGGTACCTTCTAAAATTAATCATTCCAGGACCTTATTGTGCAAGTTTGTTCTCAACTGGGACAACATTTAACCAAATAATTGATCCATAATCAATCAAGAATAAGGACTAGTTAAAAGTTTTCATTTACAACAACCTTAACATTTAATTTAAGGTTAACGCAATAGTCTAAAATCCATTAACTCATGCATTAACTATAAATAAAATGAAGAGTTATGATTTATCATTTAAGCAACAAATGACATTAATCTATAATTATACTGTCATAAATAAAGCAACATCCTAAATCATGAAACTCAATTCAATTTTAATCCAGAATAATGAATGGTGACATTTTATCAATTAAAGCGGAAACTAACCTTTAATTCATAATTAAAGCAATGTTCAAAAATCAATTATCTCCTTCATGGATTAACAAGGAATAGTTATGATTCATCATTTAAGCAACATTAACTTCAATCTAAGATTAGAATGCCATAATAACGCAACATACTAAAATTATTAACTCATTCAAGTTTTAATCAAGAATAATTAAATAATTAAGAATTACCATTTAAGCAATGCTCCACCATTTCAGTAATATTCTAAATCATCTAAAGCTAACATTGGAAATTGCATGGATGTTACGCCAAATTGGAGCAAGCCTAAAACCTAAAAGCAATGAATAAATAAAATAAATCAGGGCAGCCTTTGATGATTTTGGGTTGTTTAGATTAGTTTGACGGAGAGCCTACAGTCCCATTTTTAATTTCTTTGCAATTAATGCACAAGGATAATTACAGTCTAATAAGAGGAATTTCTTTACCCAACTCCACCAAACGATCTATGAATGGGCAGTTTGCAAATAACCTTTCTTTCAATTATCCAGTTCACAAATGTAGTAGTAAAGTAGATAATGTGCCCTACTGATACATAATACATTCTTTGTGCCTCTAATGCAACTTGAAATGTGGTGGGAAACAATAGCTTATGATTTCATGCCCAAGGAATTAGAAGATTGATGAACACAATGTAAACGGTATGGCATTAGAATCTAGTAATGAAGATTACAGTAGCAACGTTCACCAAAGCCACAGTAAATAGCATTCTTGATTTCTCAATACAAGGTGTATGGTCACGCTGCATACAGAAACTAAAAAGGAATAACATCTTTCATGATTTAAAGAAAACATTTATCCAAAAACTGCTAATAAAAAGTACAAAATTGACGTGACAAGTCTCTCAAGCAGTTAGAAAAGGGGCAAGTTTGAGCAGAAGCCTGCAGTTATGGCCAAAGGGAATGTTCAGAACCAATCGTTCAAACCAATTTCCAGTACTCTCATTGCCAGAATGAGATCTCAAACTAAATTTTACAAAAATGAAATGACAGAACACTTATTGCCAGAGTGAAATCTCAAACTAAATTTTACAAAATGAATTGACAGCACACTCATTGCCAGAATGAAATCTCAAACTAAATTTTACAAAAACGAATTGGCAGCACACTCCTAGCCATGTTTAAAAACGCCCCCAGTCAGATATAATAATGCCCACAGTCATATATGAATGCCCACATTAAAACAAAAACGCCCACAGAAATTTATAACGCCCACATCACTGTAGAAACACCCCCAGAAATTTATAAATGCCCCCATTAACATAAAAATGCCCACATTAACATAAAACGCCCCCATTAATATTAAAAATGCCCGTTGAAATATAAAAACGCCCCTGTGATATATAATGCAGCCTCGGTGATATAAAACGCCCCATTCATATAAAGAAAACACCCACTGCAATATAAATAGGCCCTGGTAATATATAATATGCCCACACTAGTATAAAAATGCCCATGACAATATGAAAATGCTCAGATTGAAACAAAACGCCCACGGCAGTATGAGAATGCTCAAATTAAAACAAAACACCCATAACCATATTTAAAAATGCCCACTATAGAGTATAAATGCCCACAGTGAAATAAAATGCCCACGAGAATATATAAAAGGCCCACAGTCATATAAACACACAGCCATAAAATCTCTTTTATCCCAACCGACATGCACAACAGAGTAAGAAGAAATATTTTATAACTGTAACACAATTTCAATCGCCAAAAAACAAGGCAAGAAAACCAATTAATCCAACAAGAACCCAAGCCATTGAAGTTAAGTATTTTTCATCTCACAATGCCAATACAAAATGTTGATAACAATAAGAGAGGGCTAAGGTCCTAATACCTTCTATCATGCAAATGAAAAACATATTGTTGCCTTAACTCCCGCCTCGAATGATGACCCCGCGCTCCGTGTCGCTCCTGCTCCGCGCCGCTCCCGCTTGCCGACCGTAGAGACTACACCGGTACCTCTCAGTCAATCGCTAAGGGTACTCTGCTTCCCCCTTAGCTCCCCGAGCCGCAAAGGGGCCACACACTATCCAGATGCTAGATCTAGCTTCCCAGCTCGCCTCACAAGGCTGAGCTACCACTCCTATCCAAGATGAAAAATCCCAACTCTCCACAAGTAATCAGTCAGGTCACAATTCCGACAGTGTAACATTACGCTAACAGCCGATCCCTTTCCTCCTCATCTCCCTTTTCTTTTATAGAGTTTTGAGACCCACCAACTTTCCTAATTCACATTTTAGATTAAGTTTCAATAAAATATTCTAAATATTCTCCATCGCACAAGTGTCGTCCATCCCCCTCTTTCCTCCAATAAATATTTTCTTTAAATTTATTAATTGTCTCAAATCCCTCACCCACCTAGAGTCGCTCCTAAATTTACTCCTAGGTGTTCCTAGATCCCCTTACATGTTTTAAATACTTTCCTAAAAAAAAGATGTTACTAAATTAGCTCAAATTAGCAAGTTCTTAATTACAGATTCCTTACTATGTTGACCTTGTTTTTTACCATAAGTTCTCATCTTTCCTTTATTAAGTTTCCTCCATTACTTAGTTTCCTAATTCTTATTATTCCCTTCTTTCCCCTTTTTATTAAAGCCCAAAATGGCAGTTTCTTTATTAAATCTTTCCCTTTTATTATTAATTTAATATCTTTGTACTTCCACAAGTTAATGAATAATTTCCTCTTTGAAATTCTTAAATCCACTATTTTTAATTAAATTCTTACTCTCTTCATTTACCCCAAGAATTTTATGGAGACTAAACTATTACTTAAGTGGGTTTTTGTTTAAATTTTTATTTTTATTTTAGGGTCTTTTTCTTAAAGTTAGACTAAATTTTTACCCTAGAAAGTTTTAGACTCAGGACTTAGATTCTGAACTGGGCGACACATGGTAAGGAAAGTTGTTGAAGGATTTCTTAATGTGTTAAATGTCTTAGGGCCATCTAGGTTTGTTCCTTCATCAACATCAATGCGACGTGCCCTTCAGGATGCACCACGTGCTCCAAGGGTGCCACTCGCCAACTTGACTGATTGGTAGACATCTATAACCCCTGGAGTCAACACTCCGCCAGGTGAACTAGTGGGAGAGTAAGGGCTCTAAGGAATAAGGCCCCCGCCTTATTGCGCATCCCTTAGAATCATCGTGAGCGACTGTCGCAGTCTTCCCTCACGACATCGTGGATCCTCTCGAACTAGGTAATCGTTAACCTACAATTCGAGCCACGGTGGGAGTGCTAGTAGGCTGTGGCAGGGATGTTGTCCACACCTCTCCCTCAACCTCTCTGGAAATCGTGTGTGGCCCCTTTACTCCATATGTGAGTCTGGTCGGCAAGCTATCATCAGCCTACATCATCAACAATCGTGTCAGAACATGTCAACATCATATCATCAAATCAATGAAATATCACAGTAAACCCAAATAGCACACTCCCTGACTCAATCCAGAGTCCAAGGGGGTTCCACCGATGCCTCTGCATCCTCAAGGTCCAAAACCCTGCACACTCAATAAAACTGAGTCAAAGCACCTGTCTACATCAAAGCAGTAAAACATCATGACATCTATCATAACGCATCATAATCAAGGATAAATCTTTTAACATCATAAAATTCCAGATCACTTGCGAGCAAGTGTCCTCAAAGAATAAGTTTTCTCAATGCGCCAGAGAGGGATGTTACATACACCCCCTCTTGGTCTAAAATTCGTCCTGAAGTTTCTCAGTATAAATTCCGAAATAAAAGTACCACAGTATCATAAGTCTATCTATCAAACAAAAATGGAAACTGTTGGCGCATATCATATGCGTCCTCCCAGGTCGTCGAGTGCGGTCTATAACTGTTCCACTGGACCTTGACCTGATCTACCGTTCGACGTCGTAACTATCGAACGCAATGATCTAAGATGCGGACCGGCTCAGCCGTGAGCGCTCCCTCGTCCGATACCTGCAAGGAACTCATTTCAATCACATGCGTAGGATCACTAATATAATGTCTCAAAACAGATACATGAAAAACATCATGCATACGCCTCAAAGAATCAGGGAAGGCTAATCGATAGGCCACGGGCCCCTTTCTCTCCACAATCTCGAAAGGTCCCACGAACCTAGGAGAGAGTTTATCTCCCTTTCCAAACTTGATCGAACTCTTATGTGGTTTAACCCGTAAGAAGACTCGATCGTCGACCTTGTAACTATGGTCGACTCGGTGCGCATCGGCATAACTCTTCTATCCATCCTACGCTTCTTTAATCCTTTGTCTTATGGTTTGCATTTTCTCTTCCATTTCTTGGATCGCTTCGGGTCCCACCAGGACCCTATCCTCAAGCCGATCCCAACTCAAGGGCATCCGACACGGTCGCCCATAAAGAAACTCAAAAGGCACCATCTTAATGGTGCTCTGGTAACTGTTGTTGTAAGCGAACTCTACTAGAGGCAAGAATTCCTCCCAACGCTTTTGTTCGTCCATTACGTACATGCGCAACATGTCTTCCAAGGTTTGGTTCGTTCGTTCGGTCTGTCCGTTATTCTCTGGGTGATACGTAGTACTAAAATTAAGTTGGGTTCCCAAGGCCTCTTGGAAACTCGTCCAGAATCATCCAGTAAACATCGATCCTCAGTTGGATATAATCTTTTTAGGCACGCCATGCAGCCTCACAATCTCACTGATGGAAACTCTCGATATGTCAAGGGCCTGATACGTCGTATGCAAAGGAATAAAGTGAGCACTCTTTGTTAGAGTGTCTACTACTACAAAAATCGAGTCATGTCTCCTTGCCGTTAGTGGAAATCCAACAATAAAATCCATCGAAATAACTTCCCATTTCGATTCCGGAATGGCATGTGGTTGAAGTAATCCTACCGGGTGTCTATGTTCAGCCTTCACCTGCTGACACTCTAGACATCT
>ML784797.1:24163-37392 GCA_009831015.1 Picea engelmannii
GAAATTCTTAAATCCACTATTTTTAATTAAATTCTTACTCTCTTCATTTACCCCAAGAATTTTATGAAGACTAAACTATTACTTAAGTGGGTTTTTGTTTAAATTTTTATTTTTATTTTAGGGTCTTTTTCTTAAAGTTAGACCAAATTTTTACCCTAGAAAGTTTTAGACTTAGGACTTCGATTCTGAACTGGGCGACACATGGTTAGGGAAGTTGTTGAAGGATTTCTTAATGTGTTAAATGTCTTAGGTCCATCTAGGTTTGTTCCTTCATCAACATCAACGTGACGTGCCCTTCAGGATGCACCACGTGCTCCAAGGGCTCCACTCCCCAACTTATGTTTCTTTTGCGCGACATTCCCTTCAGGTTGCACCACATGCTCCAAGGGTGCCACTCGCCAACTTGTGTTTCTTTCGCGCGACGTGCCCTTCAGGATGCACCACGTGCTCCAAGGGTGCCACTCGCCAACTTGACTGATTGGTAGACATCTATAACCCTTGGAGTCAACACTCCGCCAGGTGAACTTTTGGGAGACTAAGGGCTCTAAGGAATAAGGCCCCCGCCTTATTGCGCGCCCCTTAGAATCATCGTGAGCGATTTTCGCAGTTTTCCCTCACGACATCGTGGATCCTCTCGAACTAGGTAATCGTTAACCTACAGTTTGAGCCACGGTGGGAGTGCTAGTAGACTGTGGCAGGGCTGCTGTCCACACCTCTCCCTCTTCCTCTCCAGAAATCGTGTGTGGCCCCTTTACTCCATATGTGAGTCTGATCAGCAAGCTATCATCAGCCTTCATCATCAACAATCGTGTCAGAACATGTCAACATCATATCATCAAATCAATGAAATATCACAGTAAATAAATCAACCCAAATAGCACACTCCCTGACTCAATCCGGAGTCCAAGGGGGTTCCACTGATGCCTCTACATCCTCAAGGTCCAAAACCCTGCACACTCAATAAAACTGAGTCAAAGCACCTGTCTATGTCAAAGCAGTAAAACATCATGTCATCTATCATAACGCATCATAATCAAGGATACATGTTTTAACATCATAAAAGTCCAGATCACTTGCGAGCAAGTGTCCTCAAAGAATAATTTTTCTCAGTGCGCTAGAGCGGGATGTTACAGTTTACAAACAAGTGGAAAATAATCTCCTCGTCCTTGCGACAAAGTGGGCAATAGCTCGGGCCTTCCCAACCTCTTTTCCGCAGATTATCCCAGGTTAAGATTTTGTTCTCCAGTGGCAACCAAAGAAAAAGTTTGATCTTGTAAGATAGATCCCAAGACCACAACTATCTCCGCCACCCTGCTATTTGAATCGGCCATAATTTATTTTCCAAGGCATTATAAACATTTTTTACAGTGGGTAATCTCGAATGGTCACCTCCCGTCTAGATTAACGAGTCTTCTCTAGTCTGTAGCTGGATTCTGAAATCGATGAGTGCCTTGCAAAAAGAAAAACCACTCACTAGCCAAGGGTCCCGAGAGTTCTAACTCATCGCTCATTTTCCACTTATTTGTAATGAAACCCCAAAAAAACTCAACCATGGCTTGATACAGGTATCGTATGTTTTTATTCCTACCTAAAATCTATATTTATAAAACACTAATTAATATTAGGTAGCCTACAAGAGCAATGTAGCACATTTGGTCTTTTATAAATTTTAAACTAATTTTATGTAGACACTCTAGATAAATCATATAATATGATTTTCAAAAGCATTTGGTATATATATATATATTTTTTTTTTCCTTTTTTTTTTTAATGTTTTAGAGTATTCAACATTAAATTAATTGTTTGTATTTATCTAATATTATATTAATTGTTTGTATTTATCTAATATTATATGTTGTAGTTTAATTGTTTTAAGTTTTGTGTTTTTTAAGAGATATTTTTTATTTTATTTTATTTTAAATCTAATTATTTATATTTAATATGAATGGACATTTTAATTTTACTTAAAATCTAACTATTTATATTCAATTTGAGTGGACATTAATCATTATCATTATCATTATCATTTAAAATTAAATTAAATTAAAAATAATTAAACTTTATTTAAAATATATATATATTTTTTTTTACTTTAACATCTTATCATTAATAAATTATTTCTAAATTAAACTAGTAGATAAATTATCTAATATAATGTTCATATTCATATGATGAGTATGTTTAATGTGTATTCATAGTTAACATTAAACCATTTATTTCATGCATTATTAATATATTATTTTAATTTTAAAATTATAAATAAATTATTTAATATATTTTCTATTTAATGTTTATCAATCATTAACATTAAATGAATAGTTTATATACATGGTACATTATATATGTATTCTACAATATATTGTTTTCCTATGTTCTCTTTTACATGATTATATTTAAAAAACAAACGTAATTGAAAAATAGCTATATTCATTTAAATAAGAACTTGTGTAACTCTACAATGTGAAATATAATTTAATAAATTTTAATAAAGTAAATATTCCTTTTTTTAATATTAATGTAATGCTATTTTTAATAAAATGATTATTTAGTTTAATTTAATTTAATTGATGATAATTTAATGATTTTAGTTACACAATTGATGATAATTTAAAATTTTCAATATTTTTTAAATTTATATTCACATATTTGTAAATTATATATATTTTTAAATAAAAAATAAGATATTAATATTAATATGGATTTAATTTATATTCACACATATTTGTAAATTATATATATATTTTAAATAAAAAATAAGATATTAATATTAATATAGATTTATAAATTGTATTTTTTTTAAATAAAAAATTAAATATTAATATTAAAATGATTGATATATCATCAATATTGTTTAGAGTCATAATTTTTATATTTTCATAAATCTAATTTTCAAATTAAAAATTAAAATTTGTTTTTATATTAAAAGTTTAAATTATATATATCTATATCTATATATATTATATTATAGAATGTAAGAAAAAATACAAATTTAAATTACATATATATATATATATATATATATATATATATATATATAATATATCATGAATTAGAATTAATGTATACTTCATTTATCATGATCCCAAAATCATATAATAAAACAACAAAACAAAAAATTCCTCAACATTAAGTTATCAAAGAATATATAAAAAACTAACTCTCTCATATCAATGGATTAGAACTAATGTATACTTCATTTATCATCATCCCAAAATTATATAATAGAATAACAAAACAAAAAATTCATCTTATTGAAGAATAGAATGAAAAAATTCATTAATATTTAATATTTTTAACATTTATATAAAGTTTTTTCAATAATTTGAATATGAATAAATCAAACTTACTACATAACAAGAAAAACCGTTAAGTTTGCTTACCAAGAAAAACCATTAAGTTTGCTAAATAGTTTGAATATGAATGAATCAAATTTACTAAATAATAATAAAAAAAAACCCACTAATATGAAGGTAAATCTTTAAATTCATTTTTTAAGTTAATTTATCTTTTCTCAATATTTTTACTTATAATTTTTTCAATATTTTTTTACAAACGTAATCTCAATTTTTCATTCCAAAAATTAATTAGAAGTTGAAATTCATGTGAATTGGTTGGAGCTTCCAAACCTTAATATTCTAACGTAAACTCAATGTTTTGCAACAAAATGATAATTTGATATTGAATTATTGGATATATAAAGAGAAAGTTCCCTTAAAAAAATAGTAAGCTTAATAGTTTCTTTACTTGGAGGAAATCCTTAAATATATATATGTTGGTCATTTTAAACATGGCAGATCATTTGTATAGTGAGCTAGTGTTGAATTTTTATATTCAAATTAAATGTTTATGGTTATTTTGAAAGATGTTTTCATTTGTATAGTGAGCTAGTGTTGAATTTTTATATTCAAATTAAATGTTTTTGGCTATTTTGAAAGATGTTTATGGTTGATTTTCAACGGATACTGTGAAAGATTAAATCGATCAAATAGTCTAATCTATCGTCAAAAGTTATATGGATCAAATTTTTCAATTCATAGATTTTACGAGTTGCATAACACATTACCCATCATTTTCTCTTTATGGAATAACACATTTGATGGTTTTACTTCGTAATAACATGATGATAAGTATTATCTATTACATGTAGGGTTTCCATGGCTACAGTAAATAGCTAGGTAGACATAAACACTCCAAGTTATTATAAATTGTTGGCAATTCCTCAAGTAACAAGCTATGTAGGTGAGGCATTTTATCGCTACTTTGACAAGATTGTTATTTCCATATCGACTAGCTTGCCATTGTCCTAAAATCAATATCCAATATTCAAAACCAACCAAAATAGTTAGGTCATATAACTCATCCATAAATTATTATTATGCATAATTTTTCCAACCAAATACCTAGAAATTTGAATGCAAAGTAATAAGCTTCCTATCATTTTAAATGTTTCTTTTACAATTCCGATTTCAAATACCAAGAAAGTTTTAATAAAAGAACAAGTCAATACTCTATAATAATATGTGAGCTTCTTTGTTGCATTTCTACAATTTATCATATTATTTGGTGTATTACAAACGAGTACACTCAATGGTAGAAGAAAGTTGCAATTTAGAAGATTTTCCTATACAAAATATGGACTTGATGGTTCTAGTTATAATTATATAAGTTAAACAACATTTTAGGATTTCACATGAATGTGTGGACTTCTTAATACAAATTTCTTAATAATTTTTATGTTTATCTTAAGCTTTTTGGTTTCACACAAAAAAAAACAACTTTGTGGCTTACCTTGTTAGTCCCTGCCTCCTGCAAGGGGCTATAGCAATTGCCTTGCGGTCAACCATCGTTGATCGCTTATTAATGGGTGCATTATGCAACATTAACTAATACATTTTGTATGTTTTTAACACAGTTTTATAAGGTTCTTATAAAATTCACTATTAAAATCTATTTATTGTTAAAGACAAATCATTTTTTTATTTTTCCAATTTTAAAAATAAAATTCCTTATTCGTCCATTGTTCAGTGATGCAACTTTAATAAGCTAATGTATGTAATTTGTTTTATTCAATTGTCAAAGTTTATAAATGATTTTTTTTTTTAATTCTTATTTGCTTGCACTTATTTATTTGACAAATACAATGTTTAGTGTCTCTCCACCTTGTGACATGCTGCTCAGGTCCTTTCCACCTCCTCATCCCCACCACGCCATCGCCTCTTTTCCCCAACTCACATACAATTTCCATCTTTACTTTCTTCTTCCACCATCTTCATCATCTCAGAAGACCAACTGGTATAACTACATTTAGATGATGCTAGATTACATGCTAAAGCTCAGCATTAAGGTCTAGAGATCTTATCTGGTTGTCCAAAGAAATTTTTATATATGGAAAACTAGAAGCAACCACTGATAACTTCAGTGAAATCCTTGGAAAGGGAGGATACTAGATGGTCTACAAGGGCTACCTTCTTGACCAGACACCGATAGTATTTAAGAGAATAGATAGAATATCTGAAGGATAAGAGGAATCCTGGGCACACATGACAATTATCTAAAGGATTCATCCCCTGAACCTGGTGTGAATGAGAGGATTTTTCACACAAGGAGAACACAGTCCGCTCGTCTATGAATACATTCCCATCGGTTCCCTGGACACCCATCTATTCTCTTCCACCTACACCCTCGACTCAGAGAAGCGGTACTAGATAGTGTTGTGGATGAGAAGAGATTGCAGAAGGATAGACATCTAGGGAGGCTTCAGAGTGGGAAGAATATGAAGAAAAATATATTGAGAGCCCTAGTCCCTCTGTGAACCTCAAAGTATTTGTGGGGAATATGCCCCGGAGTGTTGATGATGTCACTATGGTTGAGTTTTGTCATTTTCTCCTTTTTTATTATACAGAGCTCTTGTTAAGAAATGAGAATCCTGACTATCATGCATATGTCCAATAAATTTTTCAAATAGAAATCTGGGAACATTATGAAATAAGATCTTTGGAAAAGGGAATACATGTACCTAGAGAATATCTGTGAGGATTTTCCCCCTGGCTCCCAATCCTCCTCCTGAAGAAAAACCAATGAATCCATCCTCTCCTCACTCAAACCACTATGTAGAATATTGTTGTTCCAGATTACGATGTGTTAACTTCTCTAGGTGTTAGTTTTCTTCATTTTGAGTGGGAAGTATAGGCTAGAGGGAAAATGGGGATTTGTTGTTTCCATCATCAAATGACCTCAACTTTCTATTTTCACCAATACCACTATGCGAGGATGCTCCAATATGGATCCAGAGAATCCATTACCATTGAAGAAACTGCCCACGATAGCTAGTGATCCTTCCATTGTTGGTGGCGCACTTTTGCTTGATACAGGTCCAATTCCCTTTGCCTTTAATTTATCTAGTAAAGATGTTTCTCTCGGATAATCATGACGATATATTTTCCTAATTCATTTGTATACAATGGGTCTTGTATGTTGGGACTATTTCCTTCAAGGCCATCACCTAGTGATCCTCTCATTCTGAGACCATGAAACATCTTTACTGGACTCTTAGTCACCATTTGGATCGATCAGTTATGTATAATTACAAGTGCACAAAATATATAACTTTCAATAAATATTTAGGTGAAGATAATTTAATCTTTCATGATACGCTTCAATAACTATACAGAAGCTTTTGTTGTTGCAAGAACAAAGTGTCTCAGTACCACAAATATCAACCCCGTTCTTTGGTTGTATGTATAGACTGAGGTTTTGAGCACAAGCCTCTCCAACGCCAAGATTCTTGATCACTATGCGACATAAAATATTTTTTCATTCCCAATCCAGTGAATGCAATGCGAGATAAGGTGGCATGATCCACCAACAAGGAGTGACTAGATTTCTATCGGTGAAATAGGTGATATAAGGAAGGTAAAGCCAAGATTGTTCTAAAACTACGGTTGAGATATGAAGCTTACCAGAGATGGGAGGAGTGAGGATGTAATAGACACATTCACCTACTTAGATATAACTACTCCTGGATGAATGGATGGAATGAACATTGGGAGAATCCACCAAAGTTGATCGTAACAAAGTGTTTCACCTCTGTCACACCCAAAACCAACCGGTAGAACTACTTAATACTTGTATAAGGTAAAGTGGCATATCCCTTCCTTAGGATGGTATTTAAATATTACAGTCCCAATATGTTCATTCAACTGTTGAAAAAATTAGGAATTATAAGTGTCAAGGGTTTAAATACCTCTCGGCCTTGAAGTTGCACTAATATGGGATTTAAGATTACAACTAGCAGCTATTAACATGAAGGCCATAGAGCACCAAGAAGGCACCACAACATGCATGAAGTGGCGTCCAAGCATTCAAAAAGGTTTAATTTTTGTATATATCAGATGTATAGAAACGACATACCTCTCAAGAATGCAGCAATGGATCTGGTGTCATATGACCTTTTCTGGTAAGAGATGTTGCTCAACCCATCAATATGTTCAGTTGTTCAGTGTCTTGATTTATTTCCCTATCGTAATTTTCCTACAAGGATAGAGCTTGATGGTGTTCAGTTTTCCTAGCATAAATCCCACCCATAAATTCCTCTTTTAATGACATGTGTTGTCTTTTCCTTGACACATACCATCTTTTCAATGATACATGTATTTAACTTAGTGTTTAATTAAATTGTTTTCTAAATGCCATGCAAAAATTCCAAATGTTTTTTTCAATGAACTTGGCACAATTTCAAGAGGATACACTTGAGATATTCGAATTTATTTATATACAAAGTCAATGTGAGCATTTTACATGCAAGTTGCAATTAATCACAATTCTATTATAAAATTGTCAAATATTTTAATGGGGGAGCAATTGCATGCATTTAGTTCGATGAACATTTAAAGGATTTTACCACAATTGTTTTTAATAGATTATCTTTTATATGAAGTTTGATATTATTTTTAAGTATAGAATGCTAGTATGTCGATTGGATTTTTGAGAAATAAAATAACTTGATTATGTTGTTGCTTCGAAAAAAACATGACATAAAAACTTTGGATTAAGTATGGCAACCGTAAGTAGACAGTGGGCATAGTTGAATGCACATCGCCTATTGTCAAACAGTAAGAATAATTTCTTCCTAGCAATAGACCCGAGTTCGAATCCTAGCAGACGCAATTGATTTTGTACTATCTAGCCATGAAAATCATCATCAAACACTTATGACTCTGATTATTCGTATTTGTTGCATGAAACTACATGCCTAAAAATAATTTTTCATATTCTTCTTCTCGTAATCCTAATATCTCCTCAACATCAAACAACTTCCACCATATGGTAGCATCGACCCTTACATTAAGTATAAATGAGGCTTCCAAGTGACTATAGATGGTATTGAGTAGTTCTACCATTTTTGTGGATATGTGTTTTGAGATTCATTTTAATACCTAAAGATCATGATAAGTTGTACGATATAATTTTCTTGGGCCAAAGGGAAGCAACTTTTCCCTTTTTTCCATACATTTTTCATGTTATAATTTTTTATCTTAGCTTATTTTTCGGCCTGTAGTCACACTAGTTCCAAATAAGAAAAGTGGACATGTCACTTCTAAATTAGTGTTATAGTAGTGATCCAAAAGAAATTATAACCAATTTTGATTGTAGCATAGTAATAATTAATTTTAGTTGCACACTCACATCTTGAGTTTTTGCCATTTTAATTTCTAAATTGATCTGATAATACATTAATTGTTTTGGATTATAAATTGATTTTTCATTTGCGATGTTAACATATCTTGGAATTTGACTCATGATATATAAGCATATCACAAACAATGATAGATTTCTCCATATTATATTGTTTTATGAGTAAATTTTTGAACACTCACAATGCCATTTTTAAGAGTCAGTTTCATTGTATTCATAGCTACAATAATTCCTACAGCCAACAAATTATAATAACATAAAAAAAAACTCATAAGCATTGACTATAATGGTATGGTAAATTCAATCGATAGTTTATTTGTGCCAATGATGCATTAATTATAGTTAGCTAGTTTGATATTTTTATTAATTTTTATTGTGAGTACAAAATCCTCTACAACCATAACATAGGAGCCCCTGAAAAGCTTGACCAGGCATGGATGGTGGTCTTCATTTATTACTACAATATCACCTTCTAACTTGCAAACGTGAGGGATTTTGTTTTCTTGATTGCAGCATAAGAATTGACGTATTTTCTTTAAATACAACACGATTTTTGAATTGTTGTTGTTGTTCTTCAACAAGTTTACAAACCTATATCCACGATTTTTGTTTTCAAACCATGTTGTTCAAGAAGCATTTAATCACTACCACACAAAACAATGAACATAATGTGATGTTCAAGATGCACGTGGATGATCTTTTTTTTGCGATGAGTAGCACAACCCCGTAGATATAAAACAATAGCTCCAAACAAACCTCAAAGATAACAATATCAAATTTATCATTTGTGTAATATGCACTTCTGTGTATGTAACGCCCTCCTCGTTACGACAACCACTCTGAGAACAGGTGCAATTTTTTTTTCTTTGTTTAAGGTGTGTGTGCGTGTGGAGAAGTAACAACACACTCGACTCTAAGTCGCCACTCGACAACCAACAAGACGCAACCACGACAAGGTAAAACTAAAGGCACACAACGAGTAACTGCAACAGCACACGACCACAGGCATAAGGTGCACATCACAACCTTAAGACATACTGGGGTTGCACAGTAAGAACATAGATGGAAGAATCCATGGTGTTAGGGTTACTATTTCTGCACAGGAAAGCAGGGTGTTTAGTCTTATGTCTTCTCGAAAGAAGATTAGACAGGCTCCTGGCCGACTGCTCAAGCAGAAACTAGTAACCCGACCTAGAACAAGACGCAAGCAAGACGAACACAACAAGACGACCCCGACATATCACAGTGACAACAAGCAATAAATGCCCCTAGATGTAAGGCGTACAACTAGCAGCTGTAAGCAAAAACGACACCAGGTGTTAAGTACAGTACAGTCACAGATGGAAGAATCCAACAGTAGAGTTTACTATTTCTGCATAGAAAAGCAGGGCTTTTAGTCTTATGTCTTCTTGAAAGAAGATTAGACAGGCTCCTGGCCGACTGCTCAGGCAGAAACTAGTAATCTCTGTCAGGTGTGTCGCAAGAGTGGAAACCCTGCCTTTAAAGGGCCTGAGACTCTTGATACGGCACTGGATTCTTTACACAGAAAAATCACACACACCGACATAAACACTAAGGCTACAAGGAGGGGTCTATACCCTGCCCGACATAAGCAGACTGCGCGACTAACTGGTTGCAATCAAGTATGACATAAATAAGAAGAACGATTACGCCCCTCACGGAAGGCGCGAGACAAGGACTCTGACAACGAACCCCCAAGTTCAACATTATCTAAACGAACAACCACCCTAATATACCAACTCGGAGTAATTTATGGTACGTAAATCCAGGTTATCGCGCCACATATGTTATTAACAATAATTAAAAGTTACAATAACTCTGTCATAAAACATTAACCATTTATCATTTATGTCACAATCCGGACCATGATTTTACAATTATCATACCTCTTATATGCTACTACCCCTAAATTCATAACGACCTTACAAGATAAAATCATTCACTAAGGTCCAAAATAATGCACTAAAAATGACATCATATTATTAGGTAATATCAATTGAATATAACAACATACATCATAAATTAAAATGGCAATCTAATTAAATAAAAGTTAAATGACAAAAGTTAAAAAAAAAAAGGGCATTATTGAATATGACAAACTATCAATGTCTCAAATCACAATAATTAAAGATAGTAATTAATTTAAGAGGTCACTATATGGAATAGCATCATGATTATAGGAATCATCAATTGAAAATACAATTTACACCATAATTTAAAAAGGAGGCATCTTATAATATAATAAAATTTAAAATGACAATGACAACTATCCACATTACCATTGACAATAAATTAAGATAACAAAGTAATGAATATGTCAATATATAGCCATTTATTTACTCTATAACCTTGCAATAACTGTTCATCACCTCACTTCATGCATTATCTAAATATTTACCTTAACCATACTCAACAACGTTATTTACATCTATGAAAAACATTTACTTCTTATACTTAAATCTGGCTATGAAAGGTTTAAATATATTATATTCATATAATGTAGATACTATTTAGTTTGAAAAGTTGACAATCAAATATTGTTCAATTGCGTACACATGTAAGAGTTTTCTTGTGCAAAAATACAAGAGAGTAATGTCCTTCATAAATTTCAACCATTGTTGGTATTGCCTTCTTACACAAATAATTGATATTATATTAAGAGCTATAATTTATAATTAATTAAAACCGTTACCCTAAAACTGACAGAATCATTTAAGGCTTCCAAGAGTTAGTCAGAAGAGGGAACTCAGTCAACTGGAAATGGTACACAGGAGGAAAACGTTTGTCAATGGCTACATGGTTCGGCGATAGTTGAAAAGTCTGAGTCATCGACTGGAGACTAACGAGATAGAATTATAATTAAGAACATGGCATCATATAAACAACAAATTTAAATGGCCATAATGAAATGCCAAAATATCAATATAAAAAGACCAGATTGAAAGGTAACGATAATTTAAAGAGTCGTTGTACATAAGCAACATCATGTACAGATTTTGGTGACATTAAAGCTGGAAAAGTTAATTTCACTCGCAGTCATAGGTAAACGAGCATACGCATACAAAACGCCCACGAAATGATTAATTGCCATTGTAGGTAATAAAAGCGCAGACCCCCAAGGAAAACGCACTGTGATTTCTCCCTTAATAGCGGAACGCAGACAGAGAAGTAAAACAAAATGTAAAGGGACTCGGATTGGCTTTCAAATTTGCAGTTGGATTGGTATTTCCCATTAAAATGCAGATCAACGCCCGGATATACTCCAGTAAGACGCATCAAACAATTAAAATGTATAAAACGCATCATTAAGGGTAACACGCATCATTCCAGTATGACGGATCAGACAATTAAAATACTTAAAACGCATCATTCAATGGTAGCACGCATCATTCCAGTAATTGTAGATTTAAAACACATGGTTAAAAATTTATCTCATAAAACGCAGAGCCATTCCTCACTAAAAATCACAGTTATCTCATATAAAACACAGACCAAAAGAGGAAACAAACGCCACTGATAATGCCAGTCTGAATGAAACACTCAATCAACGCAGACCAAAAGAGGAAACCAACGCAGCTGATATAATGCAGTCTAAATGAAACACTCAATCAAANAAAAAAAAAAAAAAAACGTTGGGCATGAGATGAAATGCAGGATGCCAATCGAAATTCATGATTGTAGATTCGAAATCCGGAATGCAGAGTGCCATATCAACCTCCTAGAATGCCCAATCGATATCCAAAATGTAGAATCAAAATCCAGAGCGCCCAACGAATTCAACTCCAAGAATTCACACCAAGAAACGAATTCTTCCACTGATCAAAAATAAAAGTAAAAATGCCAAACGCTCAATAGACTGATACCAAACCTGAACACCAGCTCAACTGAATCCTTGAAATAAAAACCAAACAAAAGTGCCAGAGGGAATTCCATATCTAGTTTTAATTCCATAAAATATCAGCAGGCGAAATTGCCAGAACCGGCATTTTAGAACATTACAATCATCTTACAGTTCCCAGCTTAACATCTAATGCAATATACTCAATAAAATAAACGAGCGTACCTATTTCCAGGTGCCTTCCCTGTATGTTTTCCGCGCCTCGATCGAAGTCCCGCGCTCCTTGCCGCACCTGCTTGCTGACCGTGGAAAGCTCACCGGTACCTCCCAACTAATCGCTAGGGGTACTCTGCTTCCCCCTTAGCCCCCCGAGCCGCAAAGGGGCCACACAAGATACATAGATAAGACTAGCTTCTCAGCTCGCCTCCACGACTGAGTTACCACTCCAACACAACTGAGATAAACCCAACTCCTCACAAGCAATCCTTCAAGCCACAATCCGGTAGCGTAACGTTACGCTAACCGTTCCTCCCTTCTTCCTTCCTTTCCCCTTCTTTTATAGAAATTTGAGACCCACCTACTTTCCTAAATCATTATTTAATTAATTTTTAATGACAAACCTCTAAACATTCTCTGTTGTCCAAGTGTCACTCATCCCTATGGTTCTCCAAAAATT
>ML784797.1:40905-54403 GCA_009831015.1 Picea engelmannii
TCATAAGGGATCTTATTGGATTTAATAATCATGACCTTAGTCTTATCAGTATTAACAGTCATACCCATATTGGAGCAAAAATACTTGAGGATTCTTAGTTGGTTTTCAATATCATGGGGAATCCTTTCCATAAGAACGATATCATCGGCATAAAGAAGAGGATTGATGACTATACCAGTGAGTGTAGGGCCAACACAACCTGCTTTTTCCAAACATTCTTCTAATTTATCAATGTATATGCCAAAAAGGGTAGGGGACAAGGGACAACTTGTTTGACTCTGATATTGCAGTTAATCTCTTTTGACCAGCCCTCAGTGTTTTTAAACTTAGCAATAACATTCTCATACATCCTTATTGCAGCATCCCTCAACTCAAGAGGCACTTTTATCTCTTCCAACCTATTCCAAAGGTTTTTCCTAGGAACCATGTCAAAAGCTTTCCTAAAGTCAACAAAACAACAAAAAAGATTGGTTTTAGTATTTTGGAACTCCTCTGCAATGATCCTAAAGGTAACAAGATGGTCCACAGTTGAATGGTATCTCCTAAACCCGGCCTAGCGTTTAGCTCTTTTAAAATTGGGCTAATCATAATGGTCCTATAATTAGAGGGAATGTTTTTATCCCCATTTTTAAAAATAGGAACAATGAGGCTTTGCATCGAGGGTTTAGGGAAGCCCTGCTTGACTGCTAAATTGAAGAGCTTGTGTATGTAAGGGATAAGGATTGGCCCTCCGATTTTAAAAATTTCAGCTTGGTAGCCTTCAATGCCCTTAGCTTTCCCATTTGATGTGGGGGAGAAGTTAGGCTACAATGGTGTCTTGATTATGAATATAATAAAACATAAATTATTATTATTATGATAAATTAAGTAGAAATATCAATTTATAGATTTTATAAAAAATTAGTGTATAACAAAATGATAGATAGTGTGAAGTTTTATAATTTAAAAGTTAAATTAATTATTATTAATTTTGATTAAATCAATTAGGAAAGATTATATTTATAATTTACAAATTTAAGAGAAGTGAAGATGGATAATTATTTGCAATTCACTTAAATTCAAATCTTAGTATATATTCCATGTTTTAGGAAGATGAAGAGGAGAGAGGAGATGTCATAGTTCTTGGTGTCCATTCAACGTCCTTAATAACATTATTGCACTATAATCCATCCTCAATTCATAAACAATACATAAAGCATGGATGGCTATACCTAATCCAATGTGTGGTACTCACATAGCTTCAAGTATTTGCATAAAAAAATGGAGGAGAATTGTTAGACACACTAGATAAGATAAACGTGAGTGTGCATATATTATTAAAGACATGATACAGATATATACATTGATGTGACCCTTTGGTTCATCCTTCAAGGGTCTCTTGGACTCCAATGATTCTTCATACTACTTGACGGTTCACATTTTGTCTCATCGGTAACCCTAATAGATTACATTTCCAACATTCCCCCCTTAATATGAAGGGGTGTATATGAGTCCAAGCTGAGAGATGACATTTGAAAGCGGGTAGCTGAAATATGGAAGCCTGTAGTTTATCATGGTTGAATGTGCAATTTGAATCTGGTGGTTTTGGGATGACCACAAACCAAATGGATAGTAAAAGTTGATGTCTTCTACTAAATGGAGGTTCTGGTTTCAAGAAGACCACAAACCAATTTGGTGGTTTAAGGATGACCACAAATTTTGGAACCCTACTCTAGGGTCAATGGTTCCCAAAACATTTTCTTAGTTAGCTAGAAACTAGCAGTTGATGTCTTCTGCTAATTGGAAGTGCTCTCAAATGTTGGTTTTAAGATGACCATAAATTGTTCTTTGGCAGAAATTGAATGTCTTCTACCAAGTGGACGTTTAAGGAAACCACAAATTGAGTCTAGTAGAAGATGTAAGTCTTCTACTAAGTGGTGATTTAAGGAAAATCATAAACCTATCACATTCGCTTGTCACACTTTCTTATTGTTGCTCGATTGATAGGGATTTGAAACTTGAAGCCTCACTGTCAATTGCTTATGTTTTTTCCCCTATCAGGTACAAGGTGAGAAGATGCAAATCCTTTCATTGCAAGATATGTCAATACTCGAGAGTGAATTCGTCGGTATGACTGAAATATCTTATTGACTATTGATGACCATCGCTAAGAAGGAATCCACCCACAATGGTTCTTTACTCTTGAAGTTTTCCTTCATTTGAAACACTTATTTGAATGATGATTGTGTTGCCCACAATGCTCGCAAGGATGAAATATTGAAACGTGGCCAACTTGCTGACAATGTTGGCATATCAAAATCTGCTCTTGAACTAGAGTGGGTGAATTTGAACTTTCTTGAATGATTCCAACACTCGAAAACTGGATTGGTTTGGTGTAATATGGATTATAAAAGGTGACATCCTTTTCATATCCAATACCAGTTATATGCTTCTTATGTCTGATTTCTTCCAAAGGTATGATGATTCGCCTGGAAAGAGGAAGTTGATCTTTACTTGAATATGGAACTGGTTTCTTTGTCGCACTAGTTGTTGTTTTGAATCAACCTCACCATCTTCTTCATCTTTAAAAAGAGGGTTTTGAACAAGGATAGGTTCATAATGTTGTCACAAATTCTGTCGCTCAAGTGCATCGCGAAGAAGATCATAATGCAAAGTTTCTTTGTCCATGGTGATTGTAGTGTCTACAAAGAAGAGGATTAGAGTGTTCAATAACTCTAATAGTTCCTCAACTCAAGCCAGATTTAAGACAAAACTAGATGTCAAGGTTTCTTGCAATTCCACTTAGACTTTACAAGGCAAACTCAACTATGTAGACGAGAAATGAAGGGTATCAGATTCTACAGAAATTACCCCCGTTTACAAGAAAAATATAAGTAAACTTGTAAGTTACCTTGATTTTGGAGTTGAAATGGTCATCAGGGTTGAATGTGTTGTCTCTCATTCTCTAAAGAACCTTTAACTTCTCATTCTTCTTTCCAAAGGATGAGCACAAAATAAAATATTTTCTCCTATAAAGATGAAATTTTCAAGGCTACAAAATGGCTTCAATAACAGGCAAAGGACTCCAACAACAGCTCATGAAAGAGAAAATGTTGATTAGTGGTACCATTGTTGGACACACAACACTACTAAAGAACCTAGCCTCTGAAGTGGAAGCCTCTTGCTAAATTATTGGATATGTTGAATTCAAGACAAGATCTGATGTAGAAAAAGCACTTCTTCACATGAATGTAGGCCAAGTTGATGGAAATGTTGTTAGTGCCCGATGCACACTCCCTCAACGTACAAAAGCATCCCCACCTCCAAGGGTAGTTGTTGACCCTAATAAAAGAGAACCTTCAATGAGAGAAAATGTTTCTCATGATGGAATAAAAGATGACGCTATGCATCGCACAAAATCTTCTCCACGTTGAAGAAAATCTCGTTAGCAGGAATGGTGAAAAATTTCAAAATTTATGTGCATTGTCTTATGTGAAAGCTCCGTTGAACAGAGCTACATCTATCGAGCACTTCCAAGCAAGCCCAAACCTTCAGGTATGTCACCACACAAGAAACGCACTAGAGATCGTATCGACGGTATGCTCGAGGTGCACCAAATCGTCGTCCCCTTTGCAAGGAAATATTGGTGCATTGGAATGGAAATCGATTTGCTAAGCTAAAAAATTCCAACGGTCGAATGACAATGCCAACGGTTGGAATGGATGAACTCTGAATTCCTTCCACACGTCCAGCGAATGTATGCAAAGTTGACTCATCAAACTCTTTACTCATCGGTCAGATCCGTCCAATACTAAGAAGACCATTCACGTTTACACAGAGACAATGATGAGAAGGAACGTGAGAAAGAGGACAAAAACCTCATGGTCATATCCCATCAATCGAGTAATAATGGCTCAGGAATGGCAACGTCCATATCTTCAGCAAGATGTCAATATTGGAGGAGAGTGCCCGTGAAGTGTTAGTCAAAGCTCGAGGATTTTGGTGAAGTCTTGAATGATTAACACATCTACTCAGGTCCACGAAGGAGGGTGAGTGAAGGAGGACATGGACGCCTGTTGGAACGTGCAATTGGAGGAGCGAGGTGTTTCCTGGAATTTTGTGAATGATTGCGTGTCTCTAGTTCGAATGTTGTGAGAGTTCTACGAAGATAGAAAAGGGAACTGCTGGCTAGGGTTTCACATAGATGGTGGAGCAGGTTAGATTTTCTTGTGGGGAGAGAGTGAACTCGAATCCACTATAGAAGGGAACTAACAATAGACGGGTTATTCAGAGATTAGGGTTTCCAAGAGACTGGCTAGCACAAGAATCAACCATAGAATCGACAGAGGGACAGGGAATAAACTAGAACACTAGAAAAACGTTTTTTGTAGCCAGGGGAGAGGAAATGCCCAGATGGATATACGGGTAGGTAGAGGGGCACAGATTGCAAGTAGACAGAGCATAGAGGTGTTTCTATATGACTTAGATGCTATGGAAAACTACCATAGTTGATAAGGCGAGGTGTCTCTCATACCACTGTTACACACAAGATAATATAAACATGAGTGAGAATATATTATTAAATATATGATATAGATCTATACATCCCATAGTTATTGATAGCATGGGGTTGAGTACAATCAACCTTGGGAAGGGTGTGAGTCAATAAAACATGGGAGAATAAATAATTTTTTATGGGGAGGGAGACCATTTTTTACAGGCATAGTTTTGGACAACAAGAGTGTTTTGAGTGTTGACACTGAAAGGAAGTCATAGTGGGTGTGTATGGTAGTTGTTTTGGAACTGTAATTTCATGGGAAGAGAGGCTATGGGCCTGGGATAAATTATTTGTTCAAGAAATTGTCAAGGGAACAATTATTTTTCTATTGTGTGAATTCATGTTGCAATTATAGATTCCTAGAGTCCCAAGGGAGAGATTCTTGTTCAACATGTGTTGAAGCCCTAGAGGGGAGTTGGAAAAATTGAGGAGGGACTATGAGCGGTGAAGGAGAATCCCATCCCTAAGTTGTAAAAGTTGTGGGAAAGAAAGTTGGTGGACTGGAATTAGCTGTGGGAATTGACTATTTAGAGGGGGACATTAGCGAGCCTTAGGGACCACCGTCTCTTGTGGATTTATAACCATATATCGAGGGTGAATTGTTGTTGAGAACTAGAACAACAAATCTATGGTTGGGAGGAACATCCTTCCTCTGCAATAGGTTGCATATTTACTAAGATAAGTGTTATTATTTGATGTGTTTATACATGTTGAATGTTGATATAATTGTTGTGTGTTTTACTCTGAGTTATTTTGGTTATTGCTACTTGTTATGAGTAGAATGATGCATTTAAATATCTATTTATGTGGCCAAATGTCAATGTATGTGTTTAGTTGTTGCTATGCATGTTTAAAGTGATTGCATTACGTTTTTAATTAGTATGGACAATTGCATGAGCTTGAATTTCATGTCATGTGTGTTACTTCACATCCACTACTACATATGGGTGGATTATTCCATAAAAAATTTCCATGCTTCCACTAGTTTCATCTTTTTTTTAAACAGGGCAGGATTTTCGTCGATCTTGTCACGAAAGTTCGTTGCAATATCCACGAAAATCTTATTTTAACCTAGTCGGGATTTTCATCACAATAGCAACGAAATTTCATGGCAATAGCGATGGAAAGTTTGCCTATCTCATCGGTCGGTGTTAACGGTTAGTTGACTATTTGATCTATATATAAGTGACTTTAAGAGATTTTAAGACACAATTGCTATAGTTGCGACATTGTTCTTGGCTTTTGTTTGAGTTGTTTATTTTTTTCGTCACCCACCGGTTGAACAAATCCAATTCTTGATCTACATAGCTCAGATTTTTAACTTGCAAGGTTAGTATGCTATTTTTTATTGATGTACTCATTTAACTTGTAAATTTTTGTTCAAATGTCCAACTTTCATGTAGCTTGTTTTTTCCCTAATAATATATTATATGTGTAGTACCATATTTCATGTCTTTGGCTTTTGGATCTAGTTAGTATATTCTATGGAAAAGGGTATGTGGATTCCATAATATTCTAGGTTTATGGAATCCACATACCCTTTTTCCTTCAATTGTAACTATAATCTTTCTCTCTTTTCATTGATAAAGATATGGAATTGCTCTTGAAACTCAACCCTAATCAGTGAAATGATAGTAATTGATTGTTATTTTCTTCTCTCTTTTATTTTTAAGACCTAACAAAAAAACACCAACAAAGCTTGATTGAAGCCTTGATACCACTTGTTACATCCCTAGTACCCAAAAGGGATCAAACTTGCATAAATTGAAAATAATATAACAGTGACAATAATGGTTGGGATACTTGCACACCTAATGGTTGGCTAGCACTTACTAATTCAATTAAATGAAGGAAGAAATCTCCATGAATAAAATCTTGAAGTTGATTGTTATATTGATAAATGATAAGTTATGGTATATATAAGATATGGAGGAAACTCATGTTTATAACAATAATATA
Source organism: Picea engelmannii (assembly GCA_009831015.1). Lineage (NCBI taxonomy): Eukaryota > Viridiplantae > Streptophyta > Pinopsida > Pinales > Pinaceae > Picea > Picea engelmannii. The sequence goes on from ML784797.1 coordinate 47,402, forward strand.
CATAAACACTAACCCTAAACTTATGTTAGGTATATATGTCATTATTATATAAAGAAAACATTTGTACACATATGACCTTATTATAAAGTGTTATCTATGTCGTGATTAGGCACACAACAATCATTTTTAACTAACCACCTTCAACCATCTTAGCTTATGATTAGCCACTTTTAACTTTCTTGGCTTATGACTAAGCACCTTTAACAAATGAACTTATGATTATATACTATAGTCTTCCAATATAAATAAAGTATATTTGTTTCAACTTTCTCAATAAAATCCACATACCCTTTTCTGATATGTGATGTTGTTTCTCTAAAAAAATTATAATCACATTCAATTCTAGATGTAGTAATTAACTTTAGTTTGTAGTTGATGTGACTTGTTTATACACTATTAATAAGGATCAATATCTAAAATATAAAAAATTCATGGCGAAATCTACGATAACATGATGAAATCTACTAGTCAAACAATGAAAAATGAGAACATGCCAAGTGTCTTAGAAAATAAAATTTTGACCACTGTAAGTAGCATAAAATTGTGACCATTGTATGTAGATGCAAATCAACACGTCATAATTGAAACCAACCCAACCCAATTGTGAATGAGAAGTGGTTGGCATTCTTTTTTTAGTGGTGAATTTCAAAGATTGACATTTTGTCTACAAAACAACTTATAGGTCAGTGTATGGTGTCGAGTGATTCAAGTTTGAGAAATTTTGACCACTTTCGTTCAATGGTGTGTAATTATTTTCCATGGTTATTCAGTACACAATACTCTATAGTACAAATTGAAGCATATCTATCTTAATAGTTAATCGATAAAAAAAAGCATGTCAAAATGTCTTAGAAGAAATAATTGTGAGGATTGTAGGTCACTGTAAATAAACATATAATAATCGAAAGGAGTAGCTAAAATATAAAAAATTGACAACTTAATGTTTGGTATGGTGTAGGTAAGACAATTACTTGTCAGGACAAGGATTTGTGACAATGAATGAAAATGACAGGAAGCTTGCTTAGTTAAGAGCGACATTAGAGGTGAGGGGCGATGGAAAATGTTATTGCCCTTGCTATGCTTGTAGAGGCTTGCAAAAAAGAAGAATTTTAATACTAACAACCCAAAGACATTGTATGGAGAAGGGGCACGCCGAAGGGGGTTATGAATATCATCCCTTGGTAAGAGGATTCAATATTTATTGTATTCTCTGTAATAATTAGTATTTCATGAATTTTAGTAATATTTCTTATCAGGATTTTTATATTTTCTATACGCACTAACTTTTCTACTTTGTTTTTAAATATATATATGATGCCCCCAAAATGTTGACCTCCAGAGAGTTATTTTCCAAGTACTAGCAGAAATACTACTTTACAGGGAGATGAACTTCGAGATCAGAATATTGAAGCTGTTGATCAAGTTATTAATGATGATGTGGATGGAGATAACGTTAGTGATTCAAATCAGGAAGATGAGATACATAGATTTATCCAAGACACATTTGATCCAATGGATGAGGACAACCAGGATAATAGTCATGATGTTGATCCTCTACTCGAGAAGTCACGTTAATCTCTTTGTGAAGGCTCTCATCCCTTTAAATTATTTGACTCCTAACACCTTCCAAAATTTTGAACTAAGACTGAATTAAAATAAATTAATAGTGTTCAACCCTTTCATGATGAAAAATTGCATGCAAAAGTAGTTTTCTCTTCACAATAATAAACTAGATATACACTTCATTAAAAAATAATATACAAAATAAAATATTGCACTTCTAAATTTTTACAATGTTAGAAATTAACCAACCATAAACTATATAAATTGGTATTTCAATAATAAAAAATAAAGAGATATTGTGATTTCAAATGTAACCTTTATGGGATAGTGATAGAATTGTTAGCATTTAAATGTTCAATAAGAAGATGCTCACTTTACAGAGCCAAGTTATATACACATTAAAAAGAAATAAATTTCCATAAAAATGAAAACATACTTATCTTTTTCAAAGGAATTTCAAAGTGATAAAAATCACAAGATTTCCACAAAATACATTTTTGGGACACGCATATAAAGGAGGATTTATTTTATGTATCCATGTGATGGGTAAACCTTGCATCTTGGATTCATATATAAATCATATATCACAAAGCTTTCTCAATGATGGGAGTAAGTTCCCTTTAAACACCCATGCACATTTGGTATATCAACTATATAACTTATTAGGAAAGAATAAAGCGTATCTCCCCTTAAGGCCTTTGCCAAAGGGAACTTGAATTTTGTCAAAACACTTCGACACTATAAAATCACATAAGCCTACTTGCTTTATGGGCCTACATAAATATGGATAAAATCATTGAAAACATAAGCCTACTTGCTTTATCGGCCTACACAAATATGGAAGCTTGGCATGTTTGCATCCATGTTGATTATTTAAAGCCTGGCATGTTTGCATCCATGTTGATTATTTAGAGTAAAATGTGTTTATAATGTATAGATATAAAACCTTCTTCATAGATTATTTAAGAATCCCTCATAAGTGTTTTTCAAAAGCATTCAACATTGAAAAGGATACATTTCATCCATCTTGGGCTTGGGATGAGGTACATGAAAGAAAGATCTAGGGGCATTATCAAAAAATTTAATAAGAAAAGTGTTGTCATACGAACATACTAATGTTGCTACAAACAATAGCAAGAAAGTGAAAGAACATAAAGATGCATAAATCAAGGAAATGGGAAGGATCGGTCTAGAGAATATATAAGTGAGGTTTTGATGGTGCTAAACAATGAATGAATTGAATTAACATAGTCATAATTTTAAATATTGTAATCAAGAGTTTAGGTTTTGTTATATTGACAAGCTATTCTTGTGCAAGTTCATATCTAAACTTAATCAAGAACATACATGTTCAAAATTTTTATTCATGAGCTTAATAGAGATTTTTTTATCCCAAATGGAATCATTAGCAAATGTTTATGTGAAATAAAGTGAAACTATGCATTATCTTTACCATAAGCTTGATCAAGTTGTTAATATCTCTATGGTCCTAGTTAAGAGATTTACATTTAAGTATTAATTTTGTGTTTTCTTCCCATTAATTATCTATTGAAATAACAAGTCTTCCATGAACTACATACTAAATGGGAAACTAATGTTGTCAAATAATAATCAAATACTAGATACCAACCCCATAACCACTTTATCATTGATAATATATAAACACATAGCATTACCAAGGAAACAAAATAACTTAGATACATGTTAACCTTGGATCTATCAAGTGCAAAGAGGGATCAAATCCCTTGAGATGTAATATTTTTATCATTTAAGATGGATCTAGACTGGTTGCAGTCTCACTCAACTGAGAACTCAAAACTTATGCAAATATGGATACCTAAAAACAAGTTTTGATTATTGTTAAAGTATTTATATTTACATTGTAACAATATTTTTATGTAAATATCATATCTAAAGTATTTTTTTTTATATCTAAATCGTACCTCTCTTTTTATATTTGTATATAGTAGTTTTTACATTAGGTGTATATATCAAATTGTTTTCTCTTTCATATATATAAAGAAAATTTTATTCTCATTTATATCTATATTTGGCTAAGATATAGTATTGGTATTATTATTTGTTATAAGTATTATATTTTTTTGAAACCGACATATTATGACATAAGGGTTACCCATGTACATGACAACATCTCTCTCATACTTGTACAACTGACATCTTTTGGCTCAGTGAATCAACGTATTAGATACCTTTAGAGAGATAGAATATGTGAACATGAAGAAAGAGAAATGAGCTTGTTTCTTATGTTGCTTCATTTAACTCAATGTTCTTTTCTTTTCAAAATTGTTCTTGAGCCATCCATTTGTAGTGAAGATTGTTTTAAATTTTACCCAGTTCATTACAATTTATACCCATGGGATGAATTATTGGTTTTGGGTTTTGTGTGGGGGTCAATTGAATTAAGTATGGATGATAATTGAAACATTACAACAGAGTGAGGGAGGTGATGGCGTTGAGCACATTAAGTATGGGAAATGAATGTGATTCTACTCATGGATTAAAAAAAGATTGACAATATTCATAACACATTAATTTAGTGGGGATTTTGGAAGACAAGATGTCCAAGCTTTACTTGAAAGTGTTCATTCAGTGACACTTAAAAATATAGATATATCAATACAATATAACATTATAAGGACATGAGTTATGTAATAAATTTAATGGTATGCAAAGAGACATTGTAACAATGAATATGTCAAATTTAATGAAAATAGAAACCAATTTAACATTTAAATGTCAAAAATAAGTAATAAGTGTTGAATCATAAAAATTGATTATAACATACATCGACCTTATTGAATATTAAAAATAAACAACCATTAAAAATGAACTTGAAAGATGAGTCATTAATGAATTATTAATATATATTTAAAAATACAATTTTCAAAGTGTACAGGTTTTCACATTTCCTCCTAATGTTAATTTGGGATTTCAGGAATTATAATTGTATAGGACATTTCAAACTTCCTACATGGTTATAATTCCAAAAATCTCAAGTTAACAATAAAAAATTTATAATACTTGTTATTATCTTTTCATAGTACATAAAATAAAAATAATTATGCTTTGTTCACATACACTTCGAGAGGGGTGCTATACGATCCTACAGGGAAAATTGAGACAATATGTCATTGGGTTGTGGGAATTGGCATCAACAATCAAGCAGAGGTCTACACCCCTTTAAAAGGATTGCAAATAGCAAGAGAAAAAAAACATCGAGACCACATGACAATTGTGGGAGATTCTAAGAACACAATTCATCATTTAATTCAGTCTTCTCTTTCTTCAGAAGCTCGTCTAAAAACGATATTTGTTCATATCCAAAGTCTCATCAAGGAAATCGGCCAAGTTTCCTTTTGGCATGCCAAGTGAGAACTTAACTCTTTGATAGATGAGATGGAAAATAACGGAGCAAATGGGGAATTTGGTTCATGAACTATAAATGAACTATAAATGAGAAGACAAACTATAGTCATGTTCCTTAAGCTCTTGATTTTGAAATGTTCATGTGCCCATAGCGTTGGACCTTTAAAATCTTTGAAGCTAGTCAACATGCTTTCATACATGTGGTGGTCTTTTTATTCGCCAACTACCCCCCTCGTGCACCCTTCGATCTTCCCCTCAACCCCGAATGCCTCGCCTCCTTTTCCTCATTCTTTGGCTTATGGCCTTGCCTCCAGGTCGGCATAGAACCCCCTTCCTTTCCTCTCTGGTCGAGCCCTTACCCGTGTGCCTTCTGTATAGTCCTTTCTCCCACTCAAATCTTCCTAGACTCGTACCCAAAGTCGCTCATGTCCTCCTTCATTTTCCCTGGATTTCACGAGCATTTCCTCCTCTCTAGTACCTCGCTGCATTTCTCCTGTGACGCCAACCCCCACTCTCTCAGCAGGCGGTCGCTCCACCAGGACCTTCTTTTTCTCACGGGCCCGAAGAGTCAACGCTCTTCGACTCCCTAGGGAGTCACGAGTCTCCCACAGAAATCCTTTCGGAGATCGGGATTTCGCGGCTCGGGGGTTCGCGATTCCTGCGAGCACGATTTACAAACAGCTCCAATCTCTGAAACCCGAACTCTGAATGGTCAATAGTCAACGCTCTCAGTCTCGGGGGTTTTCCTATCGGGAAATCGGCAGATGAAGGGCAGTGAGATACTTACCCTTCGAAACCCCGAACCCCGATGCGCCGATATGCCTCCACGGGTCTCCCACTAACTTCCGGGTCCCACTCTGACATGTCACCTCGGGAGTTCACGGTTCGCGGGTCCGCAACTCCAAGTCTCCCGCTGCTGGAAACTCCGAATGCCGAAATTCCGATGCGTTCGGAGTCGTGCCACCTGTCTCTGTTATGATCAACGGCTGTGATCAAGTCGGGGAATCGCGACTCGCGATTTCAACGTCCAAGTGATTCTCGCACTCACCAAACCCGATTTGCCGAAACACTATGGCCACCTTCCTCCTGTGCAACTGATCCAAAGACGTTATCCCTCCAGAGCTTTCTTCAACTCGAGCTCTTTCAAGGGGTTCTTCGAACACACTCCTTGTACTCGGTCTTCAATCACTTCTGAAAGTATTGAAGTCTTCTGAGTCCCGTGCGCCCACGCTCGCAACAGGTTCAACCCTCTCTCTCTCAGACTTTCTACTGAGACTCGAATTCGACCTGCACTCACTTGCACGTCTCGAATACCTCCAACCCACTCTGGACAACGGAGAACAAAAGTTCAACGGCTTAGCCTCCTCAACGCACTCTATGTGGAGGAATCTCCTGGCTCAAGCAGAGAAACAATTGAAACTCATTCTCTCAGGTTTCTAACCTGATACGCAATCACATAAGCAGCATATAACAAATAAGCATAGAATGAAGCAAACATACACAAGCACAGTATCAACAACACACAGAGCTCAAACGCATCCATGGAATTGAATCAGGGCTCTTTCTATTAATTCAATAACTGTACATGGAGGTTTCTTCACAAGCTCCCTGATCCGCTCTCTTCTTCTTCCTGTATGAATGAATCAGCATAATACAATGATCCACGGGAGGGTGTCTATACTCCGTTTTCCCTCTCAAACGGTGTCTATCTAATCTACAGCTAATTATCCTAGCTACTTTCATTAAAACTAAATAAATGCCTCATCTACCTAAGGACGAGAGCTTATCCGCTCAAGGTCCGTTACAATCTATAAGTGCGCTTCATTACATCAAAACATTAATGCTTGGCGCAGCCATATATTACAATGGTTCAAAAATTTAAATGCTGGCGCTCTCCAGCTGTTCCCTTTCCTCCTCGCACTGGCTCGCTTGATCGAGTGAGCGATGCTCCTGCATCATACTCCTCGGCTCAAAATATTTCATGGGCTCCTGCTCATGAGTTCCTGTACAGTCTGCCCATGCTTTTGTATAACTGCCTCAGTCTCCCAGCTG
>ML784797.1:64107-89457 GCA_009831015.1 Picea engelmannii
TATTTAATTTTGCTCCAACTATTTATATTCAATATGAGTGGACATTTTAATTTTGCTCAAAATCCAACTATTTATATTCAATCTGAATGAACATTAATCATTATCATTATCATTTAAAATTTAATTTAATTAAAAAATAATTAAACTTTATTAAAAAAAATAAAATATCTTTTACTTTAACATCTTGTCATTAATAAATTATTTCTAGATAAATTATCTAATATAATGTTCGTACTCATATGATGAGTATGTTTAAAGTGTATTCACTGTTAACATTAAACTATTTATTTCATGTATTATTAATATATTATTTTAATTTTAAAATTATAAATAAATTATTTAATATATTTTCCATTTAATGTTTATCAATCATTAACATTAAATGAATAGTTTATATACATGGTACGTTATATATGGATTCTACAATATATTGTTTTCCTATGTTCTCTTTTACATGATTATATTTAAAAAACAAAGCTAATTGAAAAATAGCTATATTCATTTAAATAAGAACTTGTGTAGCTCTACAATGTATTTACTATGGAAATATAATTTAATAAAGTAAATATATATTTTTTAATATTAATGTAATGCTATTTTTAATAAAGTGATTATTTAATTTAATTTAATTGATGATAATTTAATGTTTTTAGTTACACGCAATTGATGATAATTAAAAATTTCAATATTTTTTTAATTTATATTCATATATTTGTAAATTATATATATTTTTAAATAAAAAATAAAATATTAATATTAATATGGATTTGTAAATTATATATTTTTTAAATAAAAATTAAATATTAATATTAACATGGTTAATATATGATCAATATTTGTAAATTATATATATTTTTAAATAAAAAATAAGATATTAATATTAATATGGATTTGTAAATTATATATTTTTTAAATAAAAAATTAAATATTAATATTAACATGGTTGATATTATTTAGAATCATAATTTTTATAATTTTATATTTTTAATGTTCAAATTAAAAATTAAAATTTGTTTTTATATTAAAAATTTAAATTATATATATATAATAAGAAAAAATACAAATTTAAACTATAAAATTATAAAATAAAATGTAAGAAAAAATACAAATTTAAACTACATACAAAGAATATATAAAAAAACTAACTCTCTTATATCATGGATTAGAATTAATGTATACTTCATTTATCATGATAAATGATCCCAAAATCATATAATGAAACAACCAAACAAAAAATTCTTCAACATTAGTTACCAAAGAATATATTAAAAACTAACTCTCTCATATCAATGGATTTAACTAATGTATACTTCATTTATCATAATCCCAAAATTATATAATAGAATAACAAAACAAAAAATTCATTAGAATGAAAAAATTCATTGATATTTAATATTTTTAATACTTATATAAAATTTTTTCAATAATTTGAATATAAATAAATCAAACTTACTACATAACAAGAAAAACCATTAAGTTTGCTTACTAAGAAAAACCATTAAGTTTGCTTAATAGTTTGAATATGAATGAATCAAATTTACTAAATAACAAAAAAAAAAAAGCCATATTAATGTGAAGGTAATTTTTTTTTTAAAGTTAATTTATCTTTTCTCAATATTTTTATTTATAATTTTTTACGAGTGTAATCTTAATTTTCCATTCCAAAAATTAGTTAGAAGTTGAAATTCATGTGAACTAGTTGAAGCTTCCAAACCTTAATATTCTAATGTGAACTTAATGTTTTGCAACAAAATGATAATTTGATATTGAATTATTGGATATATAAAGAGAAAGTTCCCTTAAAAAAAAATGTAGTAAGCTTAAGAGTTTCTTTACTTGGAGGAAATCCTTAAAAATATATATGTTGGTCATTTTAAACATGGAAGATCATTTGTATAGTGAGCTACTAAGTTAGTGTTGAATTTTGATATTCAAATTGAATGTTTTTGGTCATTTTGAAAGATGTTTATTGTTGATTTTCAACGGATACTGTCAAAGATTAAATCGATCAAATAGTCCAATCTATTGTCAAAAGTTAATGGATCAAATTTTTCAATTTATAGATTTTACGAGTTGCATAATACATTACCCATCATTTTCTCTTTATGGAATAACACATTTGATGGTTTTACTTCCTAATAACATGATGATAAGTATTATCTATTACAGGTAGGGTTTCCATGGCTACAGTAAATAGCTAGGTAGACATAAACACTCCAAGTTATTATAAATTGTTGGCAATTCCTCAAGCAACAAGCTATGTAGGTGAGGCATTTTATCGCTACTTTAACAAGATTGTTATTTCCATATCGACTAGCTCCCCATTGTCCTAAAATCAATATCCAATATTCAAAACCAACCAAAATAGTTAGGTCATTGATGCAGGAGCATTGCCAGCGTATCAAGCGACCCAGCACATCAAGCAGAAAGGACAGCTAGATAGCGCCAACACCAAATTTTGAAACACCTTGATATGGTTGCACCAAACATTAATGTGAAGAGTTAATGAAGCGCACTTTGTATATTGTAAATGGACCTTGAGCGGATAAGATCTCGTCCTTAATAGATAGGAAGGCATTTATTAGATTTAATGCTATTAGGTAGAAATTTAATTATAGATTTGATAGTTTCAGTTTTGAGAGGGAAAACGGAATATAGACACCCTCCTTTGTATCATTGTAGGAGGTTCAAGCATTCAGAAGAGAAGAGCAAGAAAAGAACTTGTTGAGGACACCCATGTACAGATTGAATTAATAGAAGAGAGCCTTTGATTCAATTTCATGACCGGTGTTGTTTCTCTGTGCATGTTATTTATGTGCTCATGAATGTTTGTTTTCTTTGTATGCATTTTCTTTGAATATGCTGTGCATGTGATTTCAGAAGTTTAAATCTGAAGTCTAAGAGAGAAGAGAATGAGTTTCAATTGTTTCTCTGCTTGAGCCAGGATATTCCTACATAGAGTGCAGTCGAATTCATCCACATAGAGTGCGTTGATGAGGCTCAATAGTTAAACTCTCATTCTCGTTCACCCAGAAGTTGATTCGGGTTTAATAGAGTCGTGCAGGAGAAGTGCAGGCTTAGTTTGAAGTCTCAGGGGCTGGTCTGAGCACAGGAAGACAGGGATTACTCTGGTTGTAAGTGCCCAGGGTCTGGAAAACTCAACACTTTGAGAGTTGTTGAGGGTTGAGCGTGGAAAGCGCGCGCGAAGTCTCTAAGAGAGCAGAGTCGACAAGCCTAGGAGGGATAATTCCTTCGTGAATGCTGTGGGAACAGACCCAGGAGAGACTCGAACAGGACGAAGCTTGGAGCAGAAAGGTATCTCTAAGGCGGAGAATTGACAAACAGGGTCAGACAGAGGAGAATCGTGAAATCTCGCTGACCGTCAGATCTGGGAGAAGCTGCGCGGGATTTAGTCGTTAGGTGCAGGAAGGAAGGACTAAAGGCCATCGGGATTCGACATATCAGGGTTCCCAGAGGCAAGAGTTTCATATGTGTTGAAATCGCGATTAGCGATTCCCCGGTTCAATCGGAGGCGTCGATCACTATAGGGACAGGTGGCGCGAGATCCTGAGAAGTCAGGATTCGACATTCAGAGTTTTATTGTGCAAAGGAATTGGGACCGCTGAAATCGCGATCCCGCGATTCCCGAAAGGGGCGGAGTGAGAAGGTGACGTGGCGAGGGGGTAGCGCACGTGCCATCGGAGTTCGGGGTTCAGAGATTTGCGGGGCGAGTGAATCGCGACATCACAGGTGCCGATTTCCCGATAGGGAAATCCCCGATAAGAATAGAAGCATTGACTGTTGACCCATCGAGGTTCGGGGTTTTGAGTACCACGTGAACGTGCCCACAAGTTTCGCGATATCGCGAAACCTGATTTCCCAAGAAAACAGCCGGGAGATCAACAGAGTACCCTGTGGGTGAAGAAAGGTCCCGATACGGGATTGAAGAGCAATACAGCTCTTCAGCCAGTGAAGAAGAAGGTCTTGGTGAGAGCGGTTGGACCGTGAGGGTCACGACTCGCACCAAGTGGTATCAGAGCGGGAAGACATCTTTGCTTTCAGTAGCAGAGAGGGAGAAGAAAACATCATGCCGCCGAGAAGAGAAAGGAAGTCGCCTGATCGAGAAGACACGGACGATCGAAGAAGAGGTAGGCCGACAGGGAATCCAGAGATGGAGCGCCAAATGAGAGATCTCCGAGAAAGACTCGAGGAGATGGAGACAGCGCAGAGACGCGGAGCTGGTGCAGGAGATCTCAGCGATTCCGAAGTTGAAGAAGAAGCTGGACACGAGGAAGAAGTCATAGCAAAAGATGCTTCAACCGAGCGGTTGATCAGAGCCATTGATAGAATGAGCTCAAAGACCAAAATGGACATTCCATCTTATGAGGGAAGCCTGGATGCAGAAGAGCTGTTGGATTGGATCTGAGCTCTCGACACCTACTTTGACTATGAGGATATCAAAGAGGATAAGAAGGTAAGCCATGTTGTTACCAAGTTGAAGGGACATGCAGCCTTATGGTGGGACGAGCTGCAAGCAAACATACGATCCAAAGGTAAACAAAAAATCAAGAGCTGGGACAGGATGATCGCTAAGATGAAAGCGAAATTCATCTCCAGAGATTATCAGATCACTCTGTTCAGGCGAATACAGAACCTGAGACAGAAACTGATGACGGTGAAGGAGTACACCGAGGAGTTTTACAAGCTCAACATCCGAGCAGGTCATCGGGAGAGCGATGATGAGAAGGTGGCGAGATATCTGAATGGTCTAAGATATGACATTCAAGATAAGTTAAGCATGCTAACCATCAGGATGGTGGAATATGCTTACCAATTGGCTCTGAAATTCGGGGAGAAGCTGAGCTACAAACAAGGACAACGAGGGCGAGGCAGAAGTCAGCCCAGAGGCAAAGCGGTTGCCCAAGAGAGAACACAGAATCCCAAAGAGGAATGGAAGAAACCTCAGGGTAAGATTGAAAGAGGTGGAATCTCACAGAGTGACGCAAGTTGTGACCCTCACAGTCCAACCGCTCCCACCAGGACCTTCTTCCTCTCAAGCCCGAAGAGTCAAAGACTCTTCCAACTCCTCTCGGGAGTTCTCAATACCCAGAGCTATCTCCTCGGTGATCTCCCCTTTGCCTGACAAGGAATCGGGTTTCGCGATATCGCGAAACACACGAGCACGATTCTTGTGCAATTCAAACCCCGAACCCCGATGGGTCAACGGATCAACGCTTTTCACTCTTTTCAGGGATTTCCCTATCAGGAAATTGGCACCTACGATGTTGCGATTCACATACATGGTGAATCCCCAAACCCCAAACTCCGATGGCACGTGCGCTGCCTCCCTGCCATGTCACCTTCTCTCTCCGCTATATCGGGAATCGCGAGATCACGGTTTCAAAGGTCGCGATACTTGTGTATTGGAAAACCCCGAATGCTGAACCCCGATTCCTAGGGATCTCATGCCATGTGTCCCTGTAATGATCGACGGATCCAATTAAATCAGGAAATCGCTAATCATGATTTCGACAACTGCGCAACTCTTTCCTCCGGAAAACCCGATATGCCGAATCTCGATGGCTTTGGGTTCCTCCTGCTCCTGAGGGTTAAATCCCTCGCTACTCTTCCCAGATCTGATGTTCGTCGGATCTTCGCAGATCTCTTCCTGCAAGACCGCCTGTTGATTCCTCTTCCTTGAGGTATCCTTCCGCTTCAAAGCTTCTTCTGCTCAACCTTCTCCCCGGTCTGTTCTCGCGGTGTCACCAGGGAACTATCCCTCCTGAGCTTGTCAACTCTGACTCCCTCAGAGATTTTGCACATGATTCTCGCACTCGACCTCCAACAACTCTCAAAGTGTTGAATTCTCCAGAATCTGTGCACTTCCTGCGACAACAGTTCTGAGCTCTCTGTTCAGACTTACAATTTAAACTTCAATTTTAGCCTGCGCTTCTCCTGCTTGGCTTTACCAACCCAAATCAGCTTCTGGGTGAACGAGAATGAGAGATTTACTGTTGAGCCTCATCGACGCACTCTATGCGAATGAATTCGACTGCACTCTATGCAGGAATCTCTCGGCTCAGACAGAGAAACAATTGAAACTCATTCTCTTCTCTCACAGATTTCAGTTAAACCTCTGAAATCACATGCACAACATATTCAAAAGCAAATGCATACAAGGAAACAAGAACTCATGAGCATAATATTAACACAGAGAAACAACACAAACCACGAAAGTGAATCAAAGACTTTCTTCTATCAATTCAATATGTACATGGGTGCTTCCCACAAGTTCTCTGCTTGCTCTTCTCTTCCTGCTCCTGTTCTCAATATGTTACAATGTACAAAGGAGGGTGCCTATATTTCGTTTTCCCTCACGAATTCTACAACTATCAAATCTACAATTAATTTCTATCTAACAACATTAAATTTATTAATTGCCTTCCTATCTACTAAGGACGAGAGCTTAAAGGCTGAAGGTCCCCTTTACAATACAAGTGCGCTTATTTAAACATGACTTCATTAAAGAGCGTGCAACAATTCCCAAAGCATTTCAAAATTTGTAGGCGTTGTCCAGCTATCTTTTCTGCTTGATGTGCTGGCTCGCTTGATGGGTGAGTGATGCTCCTGCATCATACTCCTCGGCTTGAAAATTTCATGGGCTCCTGCTCATGAGCTCCTGCATGGTCTATCCAAGCTTCTGTATCATTGCCTCATTTTCCCAGCTAGCGTCCTCCACTGGGTGATTCTTCCATTTCACCAGGTACTCAAAGTATTGCTTCCGCCTGGTTTTCCTTCACACTCGCTTGTCCAGTATACACTCCATCTATGGCTTTTCTACAATTGATAACTGCTTCTGCCACCGGATCACTGGTTCCTCAGTTCCAGTCTCTGCTTCTCCAGCCTTGTATGGGTATAAATCCGAAATATTGAAAATCAGAGATATCCCGATGCCCTCTGGCAACTCAATTTCATATGCATTCTCCCCGAATTTCTTCAGGACTTTCCATGGACCAATCTTTTTCATCTTGAGTTTATTATATGTTCCCCTTGGGAACCTTTCTTTCCTCAAGTGTGCAAGAACCAAATCACCAAATTCAAACTGAAGTTGTCTCTTCCACTGATCGACTCTGCACTTATATTCCTGGTTTGATTTCATCAGTCGCTGCTTCACCTGGCTGTGAAGTTCCTGCATCGCCTCAGCGAACTCTTCAGCACTAGCACTGCTAGTCGCACCTTGTTCTGAATCCCTAATATCAGAAACTCCCCTTGGTTGTGTTCCATACAAAATCTGGAATGGGATTTTTCCTATACTCTGATTCACCGAATTGTTGTACGCGAACTCTGCCTGTGGCAATATCTGGTCCCAACTTCTATGGTGTTCTATCACCAAGCTTCTCAATAAATCCCCCAGACTCCTGTTCACCACCTCTGTTTGCCCATCCATCTGTGGATGGTAAGATGAACTAAAATCTAAATTAGTTCCCAGCTTCTTCCATAACGTCCTCCAAAAATTACCTATGAATTTGGTATCCCGATCCGAGACTATACTTCTCGGCAGTCCATGTATTCGCACAATTTCTCTGAAAAATAAGTTTGCGATGTGGGTCGCATCGCTGGTCTTATGACATGGAATAAAATGTGCCATCTTGGAAAACCTGTCCACCACCACAAAGATGGAATCAACTCTTCTTTGCGTTCTCGGCAAACCCAAAACAAAATCCATACTGATCGCCTCCCATGGCCTCTCAGGTATGGGCAATGGCTGATAAAACCCTGCATTTTTCTTTCTCCCTTTTGAATGTTGACAAATCCTGCATCTGTCAACAAATCGTTTGACATCGGTTCGCATGCCTGGCCAAAAATACGATTCGCTCAGTTTTGCGAATGGTTTTTCATGTCCAAAATGATCTGCCAATCCGCCACTATGCTTTTCCTTCACCAAATTCTCCCTCATGGAGCAATTCGGAATGCACAATTGATTGCCCCTAAACAACAATCCACCCTGGATCATATAATCTATCCACGGACTCTGATCCCTGAGAACTGGATTCTCAGTTGCTTCATACGCTTCTCCGAAGTCTGCATCACCTGCATACATGTCCTTCAGATCCTCAAAACCCAATGTCTTGACTTTGAACTCCCGCAACAGTAAACATTTCCTGCTCAAAGAATCAACCACTTTGCTAGGAGTCGCTGAAATGTGTTTGATCACAAATGTAAAATTTTGCATGTACTCTACCCATTTTGCATGCTTCTGGTTCAACTTATCTTGTTGACTCACAAACTGCAATGCATGATTATCACTATACAGAACAAATTCTTTGGGTATCAAGTAATGCCTCCACTTCTTTAATGCCTGTATGATGGCATAAAACTCTTTATCATATGTGGAGTATTTCATCTTCGCTTCATCCAGCTTCTCGCTGAAATATGCAACTAGCCTGTCATCCTGACTTAAGACCCCTCCTACGACATATCCACTCGCATCACATTTCACTTGAAATGTCTTCTGGAAATCAGGCAACACCAGAATTGGTTTCTCTGTGATCTTACGCTTCAACAGATTGAAGCTCTTCTTAGCCTCTGCTGTCCAATGAAAATTCTTGTGCCGCTTCTTCACTGTGTCCATCATTGCTGCGCTAATTCCACTGAAATTCCGAATGAATTTTCTGTAGAAACTAGACAATTCATGGAAACTTCTCACCTCGAAAACATTTCTCAGTGATGGCCAATTTTTTATCACTTCTACCTTTTCAGGATCCATCTTCAACTCATTTGTTGATATGACAAAACCCAAGTAAATGAGCTCCGTCTGCATGAAGGAACACTTCTTCATGTTGACTAACAGTTTCTCCTGCTGCAGTCTTCTCATCACAATGGCCAAATGTTTCAAATGTTCAGCCTTGGTCTTACTGAAAATCAGTATATCATCCAGGTACACGACCACAAACTTTCCAATGAATTCCCTCAGGACTTCATTCATCAGCCTCATGAATGTGCTCGACGCATTTGTCAAACCAAACGACATGACCAGCCATTCATACAAACCCTCATTTGTCTTGAATGTTGTCTTCCATTCATCACCCTCTCTCATGCGAATATGATGATATCCGCTCTTCAGATCAATCTTCGAAAAATAATTTTCCCCACTCAGGCAATCCATCAAATCATCCATTCTTGGCAGTGGAAATCTGTACCTGATGGTGATTTTGTTTATCGCCCTGGAGTCTGTACACATTCTCCAACCTCCATCCTTCTTCGGACTTAGTACTGTCGGAACAACACATGGACTAAGACTTTCCCTCACCAGTCCTTTATCCAGCAAATCCTGCACTTGCCTTTTGACCTCCTCGTTCTCCTGAGGTGTCAACCTGTACGCTGCCTTATTCAGCGAACTTGCTCCAGGTATGAGGTCTATATTGTGACTCACACTCCTCATCAGTGGCAACGAACGAGGTCGTTCGTCCATGATGATATCAGCGAACTCTCCCAGCAGTTCCTGAATCTCTTCTGGAAAGTCATCCACTCTTGTGCTAGTCAAGACAATTCTCGGTTTCCTGACCACAAAGAACTGTAGATATTCCTTCTTCTCCATCTCTGTGAGAAGTTCCTTCCCACTCATGAGAAGTATTGTGTTGTTTACTTCCGGATTTACCTCCTTATCCTTTATCGAAAGCAATTTATGGACTCTCCCATCCTTTTCCAAAGTGTATGTGTTCATCCTTCCATCATGAATCACATTTCGGTCATACTGCCATGGTCTACCCAACAATATATGACATACGTCCATGGGAATAACATCACACAGAATATGATCATTATAATTCCCTATCTTGAATTTAACTAAGAATTGTTTAGTGACACTTACCCGGTGTCCTTTCTGTAGCCACGAGACCTTATATGGGCTAGGGTGCTTAGTTGTTTCCATCTCCAGCTTTTCCACCATCTCGGTTGAAACGAGATTATCAGTGCTCCCACTGTCCACAATGACTTTACATTTCCAGCCCTTGGTTGTGCAAGCTGTCCTGAACAGTCTGCTCCTTTGCACTGCGCTCTCCACCTCTTTCTCAGGTGTCAAAAGGATTTTATGCATCCCAAGCGATCTTCCGCTATCTGCATCTTCGTTCTCATCATCACGCCTCTGCACCTCAGTGATGTGAGTTTCTCCTCTGTCCACTTTCCTGTATGGACAGTCAACGGATTTATGTCCGTCCTTTCCACATGTAAAACATGTGATGATTCCACCTCGGCCTCTTCCTCTATCTCGGGTATGAGGAAATGTGTTGGCATCAGCATAACTGCCACCCTACTCTGTATGCTGCCTCCTTGGCTCAGCATATTGCTGCCTCTGTGAGGTTCCACCTCTTTCAGCTTTACCCTGAGGTTTCTTCCACTCCTCCTTGGGCTTATGGAATTTTTCCTGGGCAACTGCCTTGCCTCTGGGCTGACTCCTGCCTTGCCCTCATTGTCCTTACTTGCGTCTCAGCTTCTCTTCGGCTTTCAGAGCCATCTGGTACGCATCCTCAACTGTTCGGATGGTAACCATGCTTAATTCATCCTGAATGTCATACCTCAGACCATTCAGATATCTCATCACCTTCTCATCATCGCTCTCCCGATGACTTGCTCGGATATTGAGCTTGTAAAACTCCTCGGTGTACTCTTTCACTGTCATCAACTTCTGTCTCAGGTTCTGCATTCGCCTGAACAACATGATTTGATAGTCTCTTGGGATGAATTTCGCCTTCATTTTCGCGATCATCCTATCCCAGCTCTTGATCTTCTGTTTCCCCTTGGAATGCCTATCTGCATGTAGCTCGTCCCACCATAAGGCTGCATGTCCTTTCAACTTTGTAACAACATGCCTTATCTTCTTGTCCTCTTCGATATCCTCATAATCGAAGTAGGTGTCAAGAGCTCGGATCCAATCCAACAACTCTTCTGCATCTAGATTCCCCTCATAGACGAGAATCTCCATTTTCGTCTTCGAACTCATCCTGGCGATAGCTTTGATTAATCGCTTAGTCGAAGCATCCTCTGTTGTGACCTCTCCTTCATCATGTCCAGCTTTCTCTTCCACCTCGGAATCACTGAACTCTCCAGCGCCGACTCCGCGTCTCTGCGCTGTCTCCATCTCCTCAAGCCTTGCTCGAAGATCTTGCATCTGTCGCTCCATCTCTGGATTCCCTGCCGGCCTTCCTCTTCTTAGAGAATCCCTGTCTTCTCTATCAGGTGATTGCCTCTCCCTCCTTGGCGGCATGATGTCTTCTCTTCTACTTCTCTGCTACAGAAAGAAAAGATAAACCTGGCTCTGATACCACTCTGACGCAAGTTGTGACCCTCGTAGTCCAACCGCTCCCACCAGGACCTTCTTCCTCTCAATCCCAAAGAGTCAAAGACTCTTCCAACTCCTCTCGGGAGTTCTCAATACCCACAGCTATCTCCTCAGTTTTCTCCCCTTTGCCTGACGGGGAATCGGGTTTCGCGATATCGTGAAACACGCAAGCACGATTCTTGTGCAATTCAAACCCCGAACCCCGATAGGTCAACAGATCAACGCTTTTCACTCTTGTCGGGGATTTCCCTATCGGGAAATCAGCACCTACGATGCTGCAATTCACATACACGGTGAATCCCCGAACCCCAAACTCCGATGGCACGTGTGCGGCCTCCCTGCCACGTCACCTTCTCTCTCTGCTATATCGGGAATCGCGGGATCGCGGTTTCAAAGGTCGCGATACTTGTGTATTGGAAAACCCTGAATATCGAACCCCGATTCCTAGGGATCTCGCACCACATGTCCCTGTAACGATCGATGGCTCCGATTAAATCAAGAAATCTCTAATCACGATTTCGACAACTGCGCAACTCTTGCCTCCGGAAAACCCGATATGCCGAATCCCGATGGATTTGGGTTCCTCCTGCGCCTGAGGGTTAAATCCCTCACTACTCTTCCCAGATCTGACGTTCATCGGCTCTTCGCAGATCTCTTCCTGCAAGACCGCCCGTTGATTCCTCTTCCTTGAGGGATCCTTCCGCTTCAAAGCTTCTTCTACTCAACCTTCTCCCCGGTCTGTTCTTGCGGTGTCACCAGGGAACTATCCCTCCTGAGCTTGTCAACTCTGACTCCCTCAGAGATTTTGCACACAATTCTCGCGCTCGACCTCCAACATCTCTCGAAGTGTTGAATTCTCCAGACTCTGTGCACTTCCTGCGACAACAGTTCTGAGCTCTCTGTTTAGACTTACAATTGAAACTTCAATTTCAGCCTGCGCTTCTCCTGCTCAGCTCTACCAACCCAAATCATCTACTGGGTGAACGAGAATGAGAGCTTAACTATTGAGCCTCATCGACGCACTCTATGCAGATGAATTCGACTGCACTCTATGCAGGAATCTCTTGTCTCAGATAGAGAAACAATTGAAACTCATTCTCTTCTCTCACATATTTCAGTTAAACCTCTGAAATCACATGCACAACATATTCAAAAGAAAATGCATACAAGGAAACAAGAACTCATGAGCATAATATTAACACAAAGAAACAACACAAACCACAAAAGTGAATCAAAGACTTTCTTCTATCAATTCAATCTGTACATCGGTGCTTCCCACAAGTTATCTGCTTGCTCTTCTCTTCCTACTCCTGTTCTCAATATGTTACAATGTACAAAGGAGGGTGCCTATATTCCGTTTTCCCTCTCGAATTCTACAACTATCAAATCTACAATTAATTCCTATCTAACAGCATTAAATTTATTAATTGCCTTCCTATCTACTAAGGAAAAGAGCTTAAAGGCTCAAGGTCCCCTTTACAATACAAGTGCGCTTCTTTAAACATGACTTCATTAAAGAGTGCGCAACAATTCCCAAAGCATTTCAAAATTTGTAGGCGCTATCCAACTGTCTTTTCTTCTTGATGTGCTGGCTCGCTTGATGGGTGAGTGATCCTCCTGCATCACAGAGGCAACAATATGCTGACCCGAGGGGACAACATACAGAGCAGAGTGGCGGATATGCTGACGCGAACACTTTTCCTTGTACCAAAGGTAGGGGAAGAGGCTGAGGAGGAATCGTCACATGTTTTACATGTGGGAAGGATGGACACAAAGTTGTTGATTGTCTAGACAGGAAACCGAACAGAGGAGAAGCTCACATCACTGAGGTGCAGAGGCGTGATGGTGAGAATGAGGACACCAGAAGTGGGAAGTCACTAATGGTGCATAAAGTTCTTTTGACACTTGAGAAAGAGGTGGAGGACACAACTCAGAGAACCAGATTGTTCAGGACCACATGCAAAACCAAGGGCTGGAAATGCAAGGTCATAGTGGACAACGGAAGTACAAACAATCTCGTTTCAACCGAGATGGTGGAGAAATTGGAGCTGGAGATGACTGATCACCCAAGTCCATACAAAGTATCATGGCTGCAGAAAGGACACCAAGTAAGTTTTATCAAACAATGCTTGGTTGAATTTAAAATGGGTGAATATAAGGATAAAGTCCTTTGTGATGTCATTCCCATGGATGTTTGTCATGTATTATTGGGAAGACCATGGCACTACGACCGAAATGTGGTTCATGATGGGAGAATGAACACATATACCCTGGAGAAGGATGGGAGGTCACATACGTTGCTTCCGATAAAGGATAAGGAAGTAAAGCCGGAAGTGAGTAGTACCATACTTCTCATGAGTGGGAAGGAACTTCTCACAGAGATTTAGAAGAAGGAGGATCCACAATTCTTTGTGGTCAGGAAACTGAGAATTGTCCTGACTAGCACAAGAGTGGACGACTTGCCAAATGAGATTCAAGAACTGCTGGGAGAGTTCGTTGATATCATCGTGGACGAACTACCTCGTTCGTTGCCACCGATGAGGAGTGTGAGTCACCATATTGACCTCATACCAGGAGCAAGTTTGTCGAATAAAGCTGCATACAGGTTGACACCTCAGGAGAACGAGGAAGTCAAAAGGCAGGTACAGGATCTACTGGACAAAGGACTGGTCAGAGAGAGTCTTAGTCCATGTGTTGTTCCGACAATACTGAGTCCGAAGAAGGATGGAGGCTGGAGAATGTGTACAGACTCCAGAGTGATAAACAAAATCACCATCAGGTACAGATTTCCACTGCCAAGGATGGATGATCTGATGGATTGCCTGAGTGGGGAAAATTATTTTTCGAAGATTGATCTGAAGAGCGGATATCATCAGATTCGCATGAGAGAAGGATATGAATGGAAGACAACATTCAAGACAAACGAAGGTTTGTACAAATGGCTGGTCATGTCATTTGGCTTGACAAACACGCCGAGCACATTCATGAGACTGATGAATGAAGTCCTGAGGGAATTCATCAGGAAATTTGTTGTCATGTACCTAGACGATATACTGATTTTCAGCAAAACCAAGGCTGAGCATTTGAGACATTTGGCCATTGTGATGAGAATATGGCAGCAGGAGAAGCTGTTGGTCAACATGAAGAAGTGTTATTTCATGAAGACAGAGCTCATTTATTTGGGTTTTGTTATTTCAGATAATGAGTTGAAAATGGATCCCGAAAAGGTGGAAGTGATTAAGAATTGGCCATCACCGAGAAATGTTTTTGAGGTGAGAAGTTTCCATGGTTTGGCTAGTTTCTACCGAAAGTTCATTAGGAATTTCTGTGGAATTAGCACAGCAATGATGGACACAGTGAAGAAGCGGCATAAGACTTTTCACTGGACAACAGAGGCTGAGAAGAGCTTCCATCTGTTGAAGCGGAAAATAACAGAGCAACCAGTGTTGGTGTTGCCTGAATTTCAGAAGACATTTTAGGTGAAGTGTGATGCAAGCGGATATGCCATAGGAGGGGTCTTGAGTCAGGATGACAGGCTAGTGGCATATTTCAGTGAGAAACTGGATGATGCAAAGCTGAAATACTCCACGTATGATAAAGAGTTTTATGCCATCATACAGGCATTAAAGAAGTGGAGGCATTACTTGATACCCAAGGAATTTGTATTGTACAGTGACAATCATGCATTGCAGTTTGTGAGTCAACAGGAAAAGTTGAACCAGAAGCATGCAAAATGGGTAGAGTACATGTAGAATTTCACATTTGTAATCAAACACATTTCAGGAACTGCTAACAAAGTCGTTGATGCTTTGAGCAGGAAATGTTTGTTGCTGCAGGAGTTCAGAGTCAAGACGTTGGGTTTTGAAAATCTGAAAGACATGTATGCTGGAGATGCAGATTTTGGAGAAGCATATGAAGCGGTCGAGAACCCAGTTCTCAGAGATCGGACTCCATGGATAGATTATATGATCCAGGATGGATTTTTGTTTAGGGGCAATCAACTGTGCATTCTGAATTGCTCCATGAGGGAGAATTTGGTGAAGGAAAAGCATAGTGGCGGATTGGCAGGTCATTTTGGGCATGACAAAACATTCGCAAAACTGAGCGAATCGTATTTTTGGCCGGGCATGCGAGCAGATGTAAAAATATTTGTTGACAGGTGTAGAATTTGTCAACATTCGAAGGGCCGAAAGCAGAATGTTGGGTTTTATCAGCCGTTGCCCATACCCGAGAGACCATGGGAGGCCATTAGCATGGATTTTGTATTGGGTTTGCCGAGGACACAGAGAGGTGTTGATTCCATCTTTGTGGTGGTAGACAGGTTTTCGAAAATGGCACATTTTATTCCGTGTCAGAAGACCAGCGATGCGACCCACATCGCAAACTTGTTTTTCAAAGAAGTTGTTAGACTTCATGGATTGCCGAGAAGCATAGTCTCGGACAGAGATACAAAATTCATAGGTCATTTTTGGAGGACACTATGGAAGAAGCTAGGAACTAATTTGGCATTTAGCTCAGCTTACCATCCGTAGACAGATGGGAAAACAGAGGTGGTGAACAGAAGTCTGGGGGATCTATTGAGAAGCTTGGTGATGGAGCACCACAGCAGTTGGGACCAGATATTACCACAAGTAGAGTTCGCGTACAACGATTCGGTAAATCGGAGCACAGGAAAAAACCCATTTCAGATTTTGTATGGGACACAGCCGAGAGGAGTTTCTAAACTCAAGGAGTCAGAATAGGCTACAACTATCAGCGCTAGTGCTGAAGAGTTCGCTGAGGTGATGCAGGAACTACACAGTCAAGTGAAGCAGTGACTGATGAAGTCCAATCAGGGGTATAAGCGCAGAGCAGATCAACATCGGAGACAACTTCAGTTCGAAGTTGGTGATATGGTTCTGACGCACTTGAGAAAAGAAAGGTTCCCATGGGGAACATATAACAAGCTTAAGATGAAGAAAATTGGTCCGTGCAGAGTCCTGAAGAAATTTGGAGAGAACGCTTATGAGCTTGAGTTACCAAAAGGCATCGGGATATCTCCGATATTCAATGTTTCGGATTTATACCCATACAGGGATGAAGAAACAGGGACTGGAACTGAGGAACCAGTGGTCCAGTGGCAGAAGCAATTTCGAGTTGCAAAGAAGCCGCAGATGGAATACATACTGGACACACAAATGGGAAAGAAGACTAGGCGGAAGCAGTATTTTGAATACCTGGTGAAGTGGAAGAATCACCCAGTAGAAGATGCTAGCTGGGAAAATGAGGCAGTTATACAGAAGCATGGGTAGACTGTGCAGGATCTCATGGACAGGAGCCCATGAAATCTTTCAAGCTGAGGAGTATGATGCAGGAGCATTGCCAACGTATCAAGCGAGCCAACACATCAAGCAGAAAGGACAGTTGGATAGCGCCAACACCAAATTTTGAAACACCTTGATATGGTTGCACCAAACATTAATGTGAAGAGTTAATGAAGCGCACTTTGTATATTGTAAATGGACCTTGAGCAAATAATCTCTCGTCCTTAATAGATAGGAAGGCATTTATTAGATTTAATGCTATTAGGTAGGAATTTAATTATAGATTTGATAGTTTCAGTTTCGAGAGGGAAAACGGAATATAGACACCCTCCTTTGTATCATTGTAGGAGGTTCAAGCATTCAGAAGAGAAGAGCAAGAAGAGAACTTCTGGAGGACACCCATGTACAAATTGAATTAATAGAAGAGAGCCTTTGATTCAATTTCATGACCGGTGTTGTTTCTCTGTGTATGTTATTTATGTGCTCATGAATGTTTGTTTTCTTTGTATGCATTTTCTTTGAATATGCTGTGCATGTGATTTCAGAAGTTTAAATCTGAAGTCTAAGAGAGAAGAGAATGAGTTTCAATTGTTTCTCTGCTTGAGCCAAGAGATTCCTGCATAGAGTGCAGTCGAATTCATCCGCATAGAGTGCGTTGATGAGGCTCAATAGTTAAACTCTCATTCTCGTTCACCCAAAAGTTGATTCAGGTTTAATAGAGTCGTGCAGGAGAAGTGCGGGCTTAGTTTGAAGCCTCAGGAGCTGGTTTGAGCACAGGAATATAGGGATTACTCTGGCTGTAAGTGCCCAGGGTCTGGAAAACTCAACACTTCGAGAGTTGTTGAGGGTTGAGCGTGGAAAGCGCTCACAAAGTCTCTAAGGGAGCAGAGTCGACAAGCCCAGGAGGGATAATTCCTTCGTGAATGCTGTGGGAACAGACCCAGGAGAGACTCGAACAGGACGAAGCTTGGAGCAGAAAGGTATCTCTAAGGCGGAGAATTGACGGACAGGGTCGGACAGAGGAGAATCGCGAAATCCCGCTGACCGCCAGATCTGGGAGAAGTTGTGCGGGATTTAGTCATTAGGTGCAGGAAGGAAGGACTAAAGGCCATCGGGATTTGGCATATCGGGGTTCCCGGAGGCAAGAGTTTCATATGCGTTGAAATCGCGATTAGTGATTCCTCGATTCAATTGGAGCCGTCGATCACTATAGGGACAGGTGGCGCGAGATCCCGAGAAGTCGGGATTCGGCATTCGGAGTTTTATTGTGAAAAGGAATTGCAACCGGTGAAATCATGATCTCGTGATTCCCGAAAGGGGTGGAGTGAGAAGGTGACGTGGCGAGGGGGTAGCACACATGCCATCGGAGTTTGAGGTTCAGAGATTTGCAGGGCGAGTGAATCACAACATCACAGGTGCCGATTTCCCGATAAGAATAGAAGCGTTGATTGTTGACCCATCAGGGTTCGGGGTTTTGAGTAGCATGTGAACGTGCCCACACGTTTCGCGATATCGAAAAACCCGATTTCCCGAGAAAACAACCGGGAGATCAACAGAGTACCCTGTGGGTGAAGAAAGGTCCCGATACGGGATTGAAGTGCAATATAGCTCTTCGTCCAGTAAAAAAGAAGGTCCTGGTGAGAGCGGTTGGACCATGAGGGTCACGACTCACACCAGTCATATAAATCTTCCATAAATTATTATTATGCATAAATTTTCCTACCAAATACCTAGAAATTTGAATGCAAAGTAATAAGCTTCCTATCATTTAAAATTTTTCTTTTACAATTTTGATTTCAAATACCAGGAAAGTTTTAATAAAAGCACAAGTCAATACTCTATAATAATATGTGAGCTTCTTTGTTTTCATTTCTACAATTTATCATATTATTTGGTGTATTACAAATGAGTACACTCAATGGGAAAAAGTTGCAATTTAGAAGATTTTCCTATACAAAATATGGGACTTGATGGTTCTAGTTATAATTATATAAGTTAAACAACATTTTAGGAATTCAACATGAATGTGTGGACTTCTTAATACAAATTCTTAATAATATTCATGTTTATCTTAAGATTTTTGGTTTCACACACACAAAAAAAACTTTGCGGCTTACCTTGTTAGTCCTTGCAAAGGACTATAGCAATTGCCTCACGGTCAACCATCATTGATCGCTTATTAATGGGTGCATTATGAAACATTAACGAATACATTTTGTATGTTTTTAACACAGTTTTATAAGTTTCTTATAAAATCAACTATTAAAATCTATTTATTAGTAAAGACAAATCATTTTTTTTTATTTTTCCAATTTTATAAATAAAATTCCTTATTCGTCCATTGTTCGGTGATGCAACTTTAATAAGCTAATGTATGTAATTTGTTTTATTCAATTGTCAAAGTTTATAAATGATTTTTTTTTTTAATTCTTATTTCCTTGCACTTATTTATCTCACAAATACAATGTTTAGTGTCTCTCCACCTTGTGACATGTTGCTCAGGTCCTTTCCACCTCCTCATCCCCACCTCGCCATCGCCTCATTACCCCAACTCACCTACAATTGCCATCTTTACTTTTTTCCTCCACCATCTTCATCATCTCAGAATACCAACTGGTATAACTACATTTAGATGATGCTAGATTACATGCTAAAGCTCAGTGCTAAGGTCTAGAGATCTTATCTGGTTGTCCAAAGAAATTTTTATATATGGAAAACTAGAAGAAACCACTAATAACTTCAGTGAAATCCTTGGAAAGGGAGGATACCAGATGGTCTACAAGGGCTACCTTCCTGACCAGACACCGATAGTATTAAAGAAAATAGATATAATATCTGAAGGATAAGAGGAATCATGGGCACACATGACAATTATCTAAAGGATTCATCCCCTGAACTTGGTGTGAATGAGAGGATTTTTCACACAAGGAGAACACAATCTGCTCATCTATGAATACATTCCCATTGGTTCCCTGGACACCCATCTATTATCTTCCACCTGCACCCTCGACTCAGAGAAGTGGTGCCAGATAGTGTTGTGGATGAGAAGAGGTTGCAGAAGGATATACATCTAGGCAGGTTTTGAGAGTGGGAAGAAGATGAAGAAAAATATATTGAGATCCCCAGACCCTCTGTGAACCTCAAATTATTTGTGGGGAATCTTCCCTAGAGTGTTGACGATGTCACTATGGTTGAGTTTTGTCATTTTCTCCTTTTTTATTATACAGAGGTCTTGTTAAGAAATGAGAATCCTGACTATCATGCATATGTCCAATAAATTTTTCAGATAGAAATATGGGAACATTATGAAATAAGAACTTTGGAAAAGGGAAATTATGTACCTAGAGAATATCTGTGAGGATTTTCCCCCTAGCTCCCAGTCCTCCTTCTAAAGAAAAAACAATGAATCCATCCTCTCCTCGCTCAAACCACTCTGTAGAATATTGTCGTGCTAGATTACCATGTGTTAACTTCTCTAGGTGTTAGTTTTCTTCTTTTTGAGTAGAAAGTATAGGTTGGAGGGAAAATGGGGATTTGTTGTTTCCATCATCAAATGACCTCAACTTTGTATTTTCACTAATACCGCTATGAGGGGATGCACCAATATGGATCTAGAAAATCCATTAACATTGAAGAAACTGCCCACGACAGCTAGTGATCCTTCCATTGTAGGTGGCACACTTTCGCTTGATACAGGTTCAATTCCCTTTGCCTTTAATTTATCTAGTAAAGATGTTTCTCTCGGAGAATCATGACGATATATTTTCCTAATTTATTTGTATACAATGGGTCTTGTATGTTGGGACTATTTCCTTCAAGGTCGTCACCTAGTGATCCTCTCATTCTGAGACCATGAAACATCTTTACTGGACTCTGAGTCACCAATTGGATCAATCAGTTATGTATAATTACAAGTGCACAAAATATATAACTTTCAATAAATATTTGGGTGAAGATAATTTAATCTTTCATGATACGCTTCAATAACTGTACAGAAGCTTCTGTTGCTGCAAGAACAAAGTGTCTCAATACCGCAAATATCCACCTCGTGCTTTGGTTGTCTATATAGACTGAGGTTTTGAGCACAAGCCTCTCCAATGCTAAGATTCTTGATCACTATGCGACATAAAATATTTGTTCATTCTTGGTCCAGTGAATGCAATGCGAGATAAGGTGGCATGATCCACCAAGAAGGAGTGACTGGCTTTCTATCGGTGAAATAGGTGATATAAGGAAGGTAAAGCCAAGATTGTTCTGAAACTACAGTCGAGATATGAAGCTTACCTGAGATAGGAGGAGGAGTGAGGATGTAATAGACACATTCACCTACTTAGATATACCTATTCTTAGACGAATAGATGGAACGAACATTGGGAGAACCCACCAAAGTTGACTGTAACGAAGCGTTTCACCTCTGTCACACCCAAAACCAACCGGTAGAACTACTTAATACTTGTATAAGGTAAAGTGGCATATCCCTTCCTTAAGATGGTATTTAAATATTACAGTCCCAATATGTTCATTCAACTGTTGAAAAAATTAGGAATTATAAGTGTCAAGGGTTAAAATACCTCTCGGCCTTGAAGCTGCACTAATATGGGATTTAAGATTACAACTAGTAGCTATTAACATGAAGGCCATAAAGCACCAAGAAGGCACCACAACATGCATGAAGTGGCGTCCAAGCATTCAAAAAGGTTTAATTTTTGTATATATCAGATGTATAGAAATGAAAGACCTCTCAAGAATGAAGCAATGGATCTGGTGTCATATAACCTTTTCTGGTAAGAGACATCGCTCGACCCATCAATCTGTTTAGTTGTTCAGTGTCTTGATTTATTTCCCTATTGTGATTTTCCTGCAAGGATAGAGCTTGATGGTGTTCATTTTTCCTAGCAGAAATCCCACCCATAAATTCCTTTTTTAATGACATGTGTTGTCTTTTCCTTGACACATACCATCTTTTCAATGATACATGTATTTAACTTAGTGTTTAATTAAATTGTTTTCTAAATGGCATGCAAAATTTCCAAATGTTTTTTTCAATGAACTTGGCACAATTTCAAGAGGATACACTTGAGATATTCAAATTTATTTATATACAAAGTCAATGTGAGCATTTTACATGCAAGTTGCAATTAATCACCATTCTATTATAAAATTGTCAAATATTTTAATGGGGGAGGAATTGCATGCATTTAGTTCGATGAGCATTTAAAGGATTTTACCACGATTGTTTTTAATAAATTATCTTTTATATGAGGTTAAATATTACTTTTAAATATAGAATGCCAGTATGCCGATTGGATTTTTGAAGAAATAAAATAACTCGATTATGTTGTTGCTTCGAAAAAAACATGACATAAAAACTTTGGATTAAGTATGGCAACCGTAAGTAGATAGTGGGCATAGTTGAATGCACATCGCCTATTGTCAAATGGTAAGAATGATTTCTTCCTAGCAATAGACTCGAGTTCGAATCCTAGTAGACACACTTGATTTTGTACTATCTAGCCATGAAAATCATCATCAAACACTCATGACTTTGATTATTCGTATTTGTTGCATGAAACTACATGCCTAAAAATAATTTTTCATATTCTTCCTCTTGTAACCCTAATATCTCCTCAATGTCAAACAACTTCCACCATATGGTAGCATCGACCGTTACATTAAGTATAAATGAGGTTTCAATGTCAAACAACTTCCACCATATGGTAGCATCGACCCTTACATTAAGTATAAATGAGGTTTCAATGTCAAACAACTTCCACCATATGGTAGCATCGACCCTTAGATTAAGTATAAATGAGGTTTCAATGTCAAACAAATTCCACCATATGGTAGCATCGACCCTTACATTAAGTATAAATGAGGTTTCCAAGTGACTATAGATGGTATTGAGCAGTTCTACCATTTTAGTGATATGTTTTTTGAGATTCATTTTAATACCTAAAGATCATGATCAGTTGTACGATATAACTTTCTTCGGCCAAAGGGAAGCAACTTTTCCCTTTTTTCCATAGATTTTTCATGTCATACTTTTTAATCTTAGCTTATTTTTTGGTCTGTAGTCACACTAGTTCCAAATAAGAAAAGTGGACATGTCACTTCTAAATTAGTGTTATAGTAGTGATCCAAAATAAATTATAACCAATTTTGATTGTAGCATAGTAATAATTAATTTTAGTTGCAAACTCACATCTTGAGTTTTTACCATTTTAATTTTTAAATTGATCTGATAATAAATAAATTGTTTTGGATTATAAATTGATTTTTCATTTGCGATGTTAACATATCTTGGAAGTTGACTTATGATATATAAGCACATCATAAACAATGATAGCTTTCTCCATATTATATTGTTTTATGGGTAAATTTTTGAACACTCACAATGCCATTTTTAAGAGTCATTTTCGTTGTATTCATAGCTACAATAATTCCTACAGCCAACAACTTATAATAACATAAAAGAAAACTCATAAGAATCGACTACAATCGTATGGTAAATTCAATCGATAGTTTATTTGTGCCAATGATGCATTAATTATAGTTAGCTAGTTTGATATTTTTATTAATTTTTATTGCGAGTACAAAATCCTCTACAACCATAACATAGGAGCCCCTGAAAAGATTGACCAGGCATGGATGGTGGTCTTCATTTATTACCACAATATCACCTTCTAACTTGCAAACGTGAGGGATTTTGTTTTCTTGATTGCAGCATAAGAATTGACGTATTTTCTTTAAATACGACACAATTTTTGAATTGTTGTTGTTCTTCTTCGACAATTTTACAAACCTATATCCACGATTTTTGTTTTCAAACCATGTTGTTCAAGAAGTATTTAATTACTACCACACAAAACAACGAACATAATGTGATGTTCAAGATACACAGGGACGATTTTTTTTTGCGATGAGTAACACAACCCCGTAGATATAAAACAATAGCTCCAAACAATCCTCGAAGATAACAATATCAAATTTATCATTTGTGTAATATGCACTTGTGTGTAGCACTATGACCATCTTCTATACATACCATTACAGTTATAGTGCGTAGCAGTTACGTAGGTGCCAAAGAAGCATCATAAATTAGAATAGAGACTTTTACAGTTGTGTTATTACATTTAGGTCAAGTAAAGGCTAACTCCTAACTTTTAATTCAACAGGGTCCCGATTACTAGATTTTCAAACAAACCTTATTGGGTGCACCTCTGTTGTGTGGGAAATTGCCAAAAACCTACAAAGAATAACACTTAAATAAAGCACACACACAAAGAATTCATTGAAATGCCTGCCAAGAAACACTAGCAGAGAGAATGTATTAACTGATCATGCAGGAGGACAAGAGGAATTCTATAAATGTTATTCCAATGCCCTTATAATAATTAATAATGAATCAGACAATTAAATTTAAAACAGAGTTCTAATTGGCACTAATCAATACCAAAAATGAAAACTAGCATGATCGTACAAGTTCATGTTAATAACAACATTAACATATTGTTCGAGACATGGACTAGCTACTTTGCAACTAATTCCCTTGTTATTTAATAAATTACATATGAATATGTATCCTTTTCTCTCAAAGGACTTTTCAATCTGTATTGGATTTAGGCTTGGAGACCTAAACAATATGGGAAAAGGATTCCTCATATGATCAATAAATGTACAAGTCTAAAGTGTGTAAAGGGGAAATGGAACAATAAGAGTTAGCATATATGGGAGTAAGAAAAAAAATCAAAATCATTGCATGATGATGTGGGGGAGAAGTTAGGCTACAAGGATGTATTGATTATGAATATAATAACATAAATTATTATTATTATTATGATAAATTAAGTAGAAATATCAATTTATAGATTTTATAAAAAAATAGTGTATAACAAAATGATAGATACTGTGAAGTTTTATAATTTAACAATTAAATTAATTTTGATTAATTTTGATTAAATCAATTAGGAAAGATTTATATTTATAATTTACAAATTTAAGAGAAGTGAAGATGGATAATAAGGTCGTGGGTGCGGCGTAGTGGTAAGGTCGGTCATGTAATGACGGTCAGGTCTCGGGTTCAAACCCGAACATGGCCGTTGCTCGCTGCCTAATTAACCGTTCTGAGCCAAGCTCACCACCTTTTCTCAAAAAAAGAATGGCCCGAGCTAGGGAAACTGGAACCCTAGCCGCGCGCACAGGCAGCCTCGGCCCTCTCGGCGGCCAGGCTTAGCTTGGGTGACTTCTCTCTAACCTGCTCCGGGACGATCGCTGGCAGCATTTTCGGTTCAGAGCGGCCCCGTTTTGAAGATCTGAAGGCCATTGGTGCATTCAAGCCGTGACTCGGCACCCTCATCACAAAAATCGCATTTTAGCACGCAGGGGCGGGAGGAAACGAATCAGTTCGGGCTTTTTTTATGGCAACCCCAGCCATGGACGCTGGTGGGGGCACCATCCCTAACCCTTCCCCATTACCAGAACTGGAAGCATTCAGGAAGCTGGTCGCGGCAGCCTCCAAGAGAACGCCGTCAGCAGTGCAGCAGAAATTCATGAAGAAACTGGACAACATTCCCAGTGTTGAATTGCCTTTGGAAGAAACATGCAGAACGACAGTCAACTTAGCAGACAGGGGACTTATAGGGCAATTTACCGGCCTCTGGCCATCTCCCAAATCCGTAGACGCATGGGTGCAGAGGAACTGGAATCCGC
>ML784797.1:120216-136665 GCA_009831015.1 Picea engelmannii
AAATCGTGTATTACTGTATCTCTGTGTTTATGGTTGCATCTCTAATATATTTCTGTTATATTACTGGATATATGCGATATCTCTGTGCATTTCCTTATTATATCTCCGCTCTCATTTCGTGCCGAAAATAATCCGGATCAGTTCTGGAGGAGATTGGCTACAGGCAAGGCAAGATGAGTGGGGAAAACGACCTCTATTCCATAAACCAGCTAGAAAGGTGAGATGCCCAGCGATTTCTTTGTGGTCACCCGATCAGCCCAAAGAGAAAATTTGAGCTTTGAGTCCCAGGCCCTTTTATTATCCTCCAGTATCTTTTTGATAAGCTTGATTAGGCTTTTATTGGAGGACTCTGCCAGTCCGTTTCCCTGAGGATAGTAGGGAGTGGAGTGAAATTCCAAATTGTTCACAAAACTTGACCAGAGGCTCAGACCAGAATGGGGAAGCATTGTCAGTGACAATTTTGCTAGGGCAGCCAAACCTAGCTATGATGTCTTCCAGGAAGCTGATGATTACTTTGTGAGAAGTGCTTCTGGTAGGGACAACTTCTATCCATTTAGTGAAGTAGTCAGTTGTTGTCAGAATCCATCGGTGCTGGCCACTCGAAGGGGGATGAATTTCCCCGATGAATTCCAATCCCCACTGCTGAAAGGGTGCTGAAACTACTACTGGCTTTAATGGCAGAGATTTGAGTTGCTGCTTCCTTGAGAACTTCTGGCATTTGATGCAAGCCCTAATTTATCTGCAGACATCAGGAAATAAGGTGGGCCAGTAATACCCAGCTCGAAGGATCTTGTGAGATGTGGTCTTCCAAAAATGATGACCTCCACAGAGACCACTATGGAAGTCAAATATAAACTTCTGGGCCTGCTGTGGGTCCAGACACCTTAGTAATACCCCCCTGGGGGTCTTTCCAATACAAGTTTTGGTCAATCAGGCAATACCTGACCGCTTTGAGCTTTAAGGCTCTGGCTTTACTTTTCCCCAATCCATCAGGAGGCTTCAATTCTTGCAGAAAATACAGGATATCCTTATACCAGGTGCATGCTGCTAATGGAACAGTGCTTTGGGCACCCCTGTTGGATGACTCAGCTTGCTCACTGATGAAATTGATTCCCAAGACCCTGCAATTTGATTCAGCCAGCAACTTGGCTAAGCCTTGCCCCTTTATTAGTTTTGTGGGCTTGAGTTCTAGATCAAACTCCAGGATCTTGGTGATCCACTTACTTCTTCTTCCGTCTATGTCAGGCTGTATGAGTATGTCCTTCACAGAAGATGAAGGGACATATGCAATGATCTTTGAATGCAAGACATAGACTTTGAAAGCTTTGAGATATTTCACCAAGGCATAGGCCTGCTTCTCCATGATCTCGTATCGGAGCTCCGCATCTTTCAGCGCCTTGCTAAAGAAGGCAATAGGCTATTCTTGCCCTTGGTCATTTTTCTGCAGCAGAACTGCTGCTACTGTATCACAAGAAGAAAAAGAAAATACCAAAAAGTCTTTGGAATAATCAGGACTGACTAGCACAGGTGCCTCAGTCAACACATTCTTTATTTGGTCAAAAGACTTCCTGGGTTCAGTAGTCCATTTCACTTCATGGCCCTTTCTGAGCATGGCTGTGATATGCTTCACCAACTCAGCAAAATTTGAAATAAACCTTCTCAGAAAATTAATTCTTCCCAAAAATACCTAAACCTCTTTCTTAGATCTGGGAAGGGACAGGGCCTGAATTGCTTCTACCCTGTCGGGATCGATTCTCACTCCTTCTACTGATACTATATGGCCTAACAGTCTCCCTTCCTGCATAGCAAACAATGAATTCTTTGGATTCAGGGAAAGGCCAAACCTGCGACATTTCTGGAAAACCTTCTTCAAGTGGCAACAGTGCTCTTTATTAGTCTTGGAGAAGACTGTGATTTCATCTAGGTAAATCACCACAATTTTATCTTTCTCCCCGACGAAGGCTATGTCCATGGCTCGCTGAAATGTTTCTCCTACGTTCATTTACCCAAATGGAATCTTGGCATACATGAATGTGCCCCAAGGAGTGGTGAAAGTTGTCTTCTCCCTGTCCTCCAGCATGACTGATATCTGATTGTAGCCAGAGAAAGCATCAATCATGGATATTCTGGAAGCACCGATGACCTTCTGCAATATGTGTTCCATGTTGGGCAGGGGATAATTGTCCTTCCTGGAACTTCTGTGCAGGTTCCTGAAATCGACACAGAGTCTGATTTCTCCGCTCTTCTTCCTTACTGGGACCAAGTTGGCTACCCAGTCAGAATATCTCAAGGGGACAATGATCTGGGCATCCAACAGTTTTTTCACCTCCCTCTCCATGACAGGTAGCAGTGTAGGATTTATCTGTCTCATCTTCTGCTTGAACGGGTTGGCCTCTTCTTTCAGTGGGATATTGTTCTCAATGACTGATGTGTCATATGTCTTGAGGTATTCATAGGTCCATGCAAACACATCAACAAATTCCTTCAGCAGCTTAGTATATCTGATCCTCTACTACTCGGTCAGAGTCTTTGACAGTTTGACAAATTTCGTCTCCTCTGGTGTGCCTATGTTGCATTCAGCTGTGTCAGCATCATCACCAGAGACTCTCCCCTTCACTGCCACATCATTGCCATCAAACAACCTTTCTAGCGGGATGAGTCCTTTCAGAATGTGGTTGCTCGGTAGTTGTATAATCTGGTGGTCAACAATTTTATTCATCAATTCCCCAGGGTGATGATTAGGTTCTCCCTCAATGTCGGGATCCTCATCTATGTGCAATGCAGAAAAGTTATCAATGGATTGAAGAAACTTTTCGATCTCTTGATCATCCTCAAATACCTTCCAATGCTTGACATTGTCTGGTACAGAGGGTCTGTATTTTATTTCAATATCGGACCTGACAGTAGGCAGCT
Source organism: Picea engelmannii (assembly GCA_009831015.1). Taxonomy (NCBI): domain Eukaryota; kingdom Viridiplantae; phylum Streptophyta; class Pinopsida; order Pinales; family Pinaceae; genus Picea; species Picea engelmannii. Next base: position 123,130 of record ML784797.1, read on the forward strand.
CAGGAACTTCAAGCAGACTAGCTGTGAAAGCTAAATAGTCGGCTGGGGCATTTTATTCCCTTGGAATGAAAGAGATGTTAAAATCTAGGAAGAAATTATTCACCAGGTCCCATACCTCGTTCCTGTAATTCCTGAGTCGAGGATGCTTGGTCTGATAAACATTTTTCACCTACTGGAAAATCAACTCTGCATCCCCAAACACAGCCATTTCTTTGATTTCCATCTCTTTTGCAGCTCTCGATCCCAGAACTAGAGCTTCATACTCTGCCACATTGTTAGTGACTTCAAATTCCAGCATGTATGACAGAGAGATGGTCTCATGACAAGGGGACACGAACACTATCCCGACACCTGCACCCATACTGGAGGAAGCTCCATCAAAGAACATCTTCCAAACAGAGGTGATTGGAGGGGGTGCCTCTTGATTGAGAATGGGCTGATTTTTTATTTGCAAAGGGGGTTCAGGAGTCTCAGTGAGCTGCAACAAGCTAGATCCTAAGTCAGTGTGTAAGGAATAGATGGAATGATTGGTGGGGTTTGCTTCATCACTGACTATATAGGCTAGCTGGGCTTCTCTGTACCATCTCCTATGTTCCCCTCCAAACACTGGGATGGTGGCATATGTAAGATCCATCTGCAGGGTTCCCCCCAGCCTCTTAATCCAAGATCTCGACAACAACATGCCAAACTTGGGGGGGACGTCAGCTACCACAATATCCATGACCATACTCTTCATGGGCAGCTGAAACAGGGAAACTACCAGGTCCTTGATCACTCCCAAACACTGGACCCTCCTAGAGTCGAAAGAATAGAGGTCATGATAGGCTCGAGTGACTTCCAGTCCTAATTATTCCATGACGGCTTTAGGCATGAGGTTGTGGGAGGCCCCTGAGTCCATAAGGCAATTATGCAGTACCTTTTCATGTATGTTCAGGGAGGTGTAGAAGGGAGGGGATGAATCATCTCTATCTTCTACCATGGGACCTAGGACAACTGCAGGCCTTTCATCTTGGAGGTTAATGGAGTCTGTAAGAGGGTATGAGGATTCGGTCTTCAACAGCTCAGAGAAGCGTTTTTTGAATTCCCCGTGTTTAATTAACTCAGTGAGGGCCACAGGGATTCTGATCTTTTGAACCTCATGTTCGAAATTGAAAGAAGACATAGGCTTTTGGATTTCTCTAATTTCAGGAACATGATTATGGACAATGGGAGAGAAAGGTTGATCCTTCTTACCTCTGTCTGCTACTTCATTAGCAAGTTTCTCTGTTCTGGTGGATGGCTCAGGAACATCAAGTGTTGCTTCTCTTTTGTCAGACCTCAAGTTGTATTTTCCTTGACCGCCACCAACTTTGTCTCCCTTGCTTAATTCATTCAACTGACTATCCATGAGAGACTCCTCGTATGCTGATTTGGTCAGATGAGGGAAAGGGGGAGTGACTTCTACACTATGGATTTTAGGCTTAGGCTCGTATATTTCCCCTTCCTCTTCATCAGCCACAAAATTTTTCTGGAAGGGAGCCTGAACTCTTTGGTCGTCTCTGTCTCTTTCCTTCTCTCTGTGAATAGTTGGAGGAGCGAAATTATTTGGCCTTCTAAAACCTCCTTTATTTTCGATGTTCTGAGGGCCCTTGTACACTTTCTTCCTTTCCACCTTCAATCTTTCCACCTCTTATTTAAGGAGGTTCATAACTCGGGTCAGCTCCTTTACTTGAGAGTGGGGCAATGAGGGGCCGAAATTTGAGGCTTCCGATTTTTCCTTTCTTCTGTCTGTGTCGGCCTGGTTTCTCAGTCTGTCGGCTGCCAATATGTTGGATTCCACTTCTATAGCCGCATCTTGCATCTGAGCTAAAGAGGTGTCTCTTCTTTCTCTTAACACGAGACAAAAATCAGGGTCAAATGCGCCAGCATAGGAAATTTGGGCAGAGGCCTCTGAGGGTTTAATCTCTGCGGGAATTTTGTTGTACATTTTATTAAATCTTTTGGAGAAGTCTGAGATAGACTCTCCTTCCATCTTCTTCAGAGACCCAAAATCTGTCATGTAATACATATAATATTTTCTGTCTCCCACTACCTCAAGAAAACGTTATCCAAGGCTTCAATGCCAGTAATAGATCCAGGGGCCAGTCCCCTAAACCATTTTCTAACCTCACCATCCAAACTCTGGACAAAGACTCTCATCCAGACATCTTCATTCTCAATATTGAGGTTGTCTGCATAACTATAAAAATCATCCAAGTGCTCTTATGTAGTTATGTCCCCTTCCCCAGTGAATTTGGGCATGTACTTCAAGTAGTCTCCAGCAGGGAGAGGATTCATAGGATGGGGTAAGACTAAAGGGGCATATCTAGTAGAAACTATGGCATCCATTCTATTTGGAGGGGGATTAGCACCATCCATAGGGATATTAGGTAGGGGAGAACTCGGAGGAGAAGGAGTGTGGACGGGAGATGTCAAAGAAAAGGTTCTCACAGGAGATGATGGGAAAAACAGAGAGAAGTCTAAAGAACCCGAATGTGCAGATGCTTCTCTCCGTGCAGCAGTAGTAATAACAGGAGGGGTGGTGAAATCTTCTGAGACCAGAGGTATGTTTTGAGGCACAACTTCCAGGGAAGGGGGAGTGACAAGGATCTCTCCCTCTGATACTAGACCAGGAGGAGAAAACTCAGCAGGAACACTCCCAAAATTAAGAAAACGAGGAACCTCAGAGGAAGGACGACTAGGAAGTTGAGAATAAGACAATGGAGTTCTCACATAAGGGGAAGGCGCATTACATGTTTTGGTGATGGACACTTCTTTCGCAGAGCTCTTTCCCTTTTTGCGCACTGCTTCCGAGTCAGCTCCTGGTGTAGCTAAAGGCAGGTGTGGATTAGACCTCGTGTGTCTGCCTCTCGAAGCCACAATTGATAGAACAGGTTCTCCCCAGTGGATTCGTCACAGTGGAGTCGCCAGGTGCACAGTAGAAATCTTCAAGTTCTGATATCTGATGCACCTTCAGAATCAGTTGATCTTTGTCGTTCAATCCCAGGGAATATATTCAACATCGTCCCCGGCAACGGCACCAGAAATGTTGGAGCCGGAAGTCACTCCTGGATTTCTTGCAGGAGCAGAGCCCGACACCCATCAGTTTAATGTCACGATTTGTTTGAAAGGGGTGATCAGATGGAAGCAAACTCAGAACAATTGTTTCAACTCAGAAACTGGGCCAGGCATGCACAAACGAGTGAGGTCTTGATAAACTTCAAACAGTGAGTTGTAATAAGGGAGAGCAGACGGAAGAATTCATGAGAAGGGTGCAAGGATCTGCTATAGGCATCAAGCTTCTATCAGACGATGAAAGAAGGCATCTAAAAACAAGATCATCTTACTTCCAAACACGGGAAACCAGAGAAACAACAATGCAACAATAAATCCTTTACCATAACATAACTGTATTAATTCAAGTGAATCATTTGATCATGAACTCTCCAGCATAAGACGAAAACAGAGATGAAAAAGGGGAAACTGTTTGTCATAAACCAAGAAGTATCAAACACAGATACATAACCAGGAATCCAGAATGGTCATGAAAACTTTACAGTCGGGAGCTTAGCTCTACCATCGATAGATACAAAAATGGAAAAAATGCCTACATATACTCAAAACCACAACAACAATGAAACCAAGAAATTACATTGAAGGATTTGCGTCTGCATGGCTTCTGACCTTCTGCAGCCGCAATCTATGAATAATCATGCAACTTATGGCAGGCGCGATCGATCTTCTGACAGTTTATTTAGCAAATCGACGTGCCTTTAATCTAATGCAGGACTTTCCCATTATGGCGGAGACGATGTCTAACCACCACCAACCGCTTCAATAACTGCTTCTTGGGATTGAGAATGGCCCAACCAACTCAACATTTCAGGATATGGAGTACTCCTCACACCGCCACCTGGAATAACTGAACAGCTTGGAGGATGGGTATGTGTAGAGTCCAGTGCGAAGGATGGGGCGCATGACAGGGGTGGTGGCGTCAGATTATGTGGACAAGGCCTGAACAGATAGGAAGGTGAGGAAGGTTGAAGGAGAGACACTTGGCAAAGGATCAAGCGCAGGAGGCAAGAGGGTAGACGTGGAAAGGAACGGGACACGTGGTGGGCGGTAAATAGATGATGAGACGAGGAAGAGGCCATGCAGACGAGTGATGGAGAGGGGGAACGATGACACACGGCAGAAGGGGAAAGGCGGGCATGAAGATGACGTGACGAGAGGCAGGCCCATGTGGGTTAAAGTCAAGGTAGCTGAGAGGGACGAGGCTGATCATGAGCTGTTGATCTGGGCTCCTCGATCATGGCCGTCGAAAAACTGCATCCACGATTCCGGACCCCCCCCCTCCGCTTAAAGCTATAAAGGCGGGGGGGGTCCGGAATTGCCTTCATCATCGTTGATCCGGGTGAGCTAATCTAGATCGTTGGAGAGGTGCATCCCCAATTCCGGACCGCCCCCCTCCCTGCTTAAAGGTATAAAGGCAAGGGGGGTCCGGAATCCAACATGCGTCGTCGATCTAGGCGCTCAAATATGGACCGCTCGGACTTGCTAGCTGCTTACCATGGGCGCATTGTCGCCCGAAACTTTGGACAAGTGGGTTTCTAACCCCTTCTTTTGCATTCTAGCCTCCCTTACAAGAAATATCGCTAACACTATGTATCCTTACAACGTTCCCATCAATCTTTGACTTTTGGGTTCGTCTAAGTAAAAGTATCATATGTGTCATATCCCAAGGAAGAAAGAGGGGTCTCATGCAATAAAATGTTTTGCATTGTCTTTCCCATGTAGGATGGTTGGAGAGAAACCATGCTTAGAATTTCCACAATAGTTGAGATAATCCTTTAGACCTACAACCCAATTATTGTTCCTCATTGATTGTTCAAATTTCACCACTAAAGTATATGGAGGTATACATACCCTACTCCCCTTTGGATTTGAATGTGTGACCTCTTAGGAAGAAACACATGCTCTTAACCGTGTGCTTCCATAGAAGGCACTTTCCAAATATGTGAAATTCGCCACTAAAGGTGCTTTCCAAATAAGTGAAATTCCAGGATCATGGATTTCCAAACTATTGATCCCCACTTGAACTCTTTGATAGGTCTCAAATCTAGTTCTCCATTGAGTGTCGGGGGAGATGCAACTACATGCAACTTTATGCAACTTATATGAAAATATATGCAACTTTATGCAACTAATAATATGAAACTATATGCAGCAATGCAACTTATGCAACTATATGCAACTATATTGCAACTATATTGCAACAGTTTCGTATGCAACTATATGCAAATGTGAAACTATATGCAACTATGAAACTATATGCAACTATGCAACATGCAACTTATGCAACTTAAGCAACTTTATGGAACTTATGCAACTTTATGCAACAATGCAACTTATGAAACTTTATGCAACTTTACGCAACATGCAACTTTATGCAACTTACGCAACTTTACGCAACTTTATGCAACTTTACACAACTTTATGCAACATGCAACTTTATGCAACAATGCAACTTATGAAACTTTCACAACTTTATGCAACATGCAACTTTATGGAACTATGGAACTATATGAAACTATATGCAACTTATGCAACTATGCAACTATATGCGACTTATGCAACTATATGCAACTATATGACAGATATGTGTGGCAATTTCAACTTTATGCAACTATATGCAACTATATGCAACTGTGTTGGTACCAAGAATGTATATTGGCACGATAACTTATCTTCTTGTTTTAACGAGTGTAGGTACCACCAAATAGGTATCTGTCGAATCTATCTTCCTCGAGTGATGATCAAGATATACTAAGAGAGGTTGAAAGTGAGACGTGTTGTACTATATCTACCGGTTCTAGATCAACTAGGTTGGAAAAGGTAAGGAAAATATTTTGTACCCGCATGCAATTTTTTATTACCAACAGAGGGTCGTGTAATTATGATGCTAAGAGCATAGGTGACATTGAGTTTCCCTTGAGGTATAAACACCTAGTGCAATGATGGGCACCTAAGGAGCTACCTGAAGTGGACACAGATTTCTTCATCAGTGGGAGGATGTATCGCACTGCTCCTTCGTTCTTACATGGATTGGGGTTTTTTCCATGGATAGCATAAAGGTCGGCTATGGCACTGTAATTGAATTGATGGAGTATGTCAGACCATTATACAAATACAATCACTGGTTGATGTTGGTCCAATATATGCAAAGTATGCAGAGATATGGAGTTGCCGCAAATTATATACAATTACTAGATAATAATCAAAATAAAGGGGCAACTATGTATATTGATGGAAGGCCAAAATCTACTGGAAACATTGTGGGCTTTATAAATAGTACACGACCAGTGGCAACAATTGAGAAACCGAATTGCATATTTGAGGCACGCGAAGGAAATCATATATTTGTATGTGCAACAAAAACAATAGTTCTAGGTGAAGAGTTGTTGATCGATTACAACTTAAATTGAATAGATGGAGGGGGTGCGACTATGGGGTAAATATCTTACATACCATTCAACTCAACCTTTGATCAATCATTGTTACAATTTATCGCTGCAATATTTCAAATTTTCACTGCATACTTTTTTACAATTACTTTGATAACTCTTTTTGATTAATTTATTATCTCAACATCTATCCAGGGTTACCATGGAAAGGTACCCACTTTGCCTCAGTAATTAAATGTTAAATACAGTAAAAAATTATGACTACAACAACTAAATTTCAGAAATTTCATTATTTTTTTCTGTTATTACTGAAATATTTCATTTTCTTAATTTTAAAGGTGAATTTCATAACATTTATTGATTTATTTATTGTGTCAACATCTGTCTAGGGTGACCATGGTAGAAAATCACCCGCTACATCTCTCTAGGGTGACTGTGGAAAGGCACCCACTGTGCCTCAACAGGTAAATGTTAAATACAGTAACAACTTATGACTACACCAACTAAATTTCTGAAATTTCATTATTTTTTTTTTATATTACTCCAATATTTCATTTTTTAAATGTTATAGGTGAATTTCATAACTTTTGTTGATTGATTTACTGTGTCAACTTCTATCCAGGGTGAATGTGTCTGAGTTTCACTTGCTACATCTGTCCAGGGTGACTGTGGAAAGGCACCCACAATGCCTCATCAGGTAAATGTTAAATACAATAACAACTTATGACTACAACAACTAAATTTCTGAAATTTTGTTATTGTTTTTTTGATATTACTGCAATATTTCATTTTTTTAATGTTATAGGTGAATTTAATAACTGTTGTTGATTGATTTATTGTGTCAACATTTGTCCAAGGTGACCGTGGAAATGCACCCGTAGTGCCTCACCAGGTAAATGTTAAATATAGTAACAACTTATGACTACACCAACTAAATTTCTCAATTGTTAAAGTTCATCTCATTAATTTTATTCATCAATGTATTGTGGCATGGTTAATGTGGGAAGGCTCCCACAAAGGATATTGATGAGGATGAAATATTTTATTCGACTGAACCAATGACAACTTTAATGAAGGCCTTGAATAAGGCGAATATAGAATATCTGGGTTTGATTAGCAAAAGACCCCTGACACAGGAGGACAGGGCAAGAATTGTAGATCTACAAAATACAATAACTAATTTTGGGGTAAGTGGCATATTCACATATTTTTATTAGCTATGACAATTTCATATCAATTTTTTAGTTTTATCTTTTGTATATGATCTGATAAATAAACGTTTTCCATTTGTAGGAGTTTTTAAACCCCGTGCATGGGGAACCTGCCGATCCTACAACTGCTATAGGTAGCAGTGATGGTCCAATGCAAAAAAAAGGTCGACATAGAAAAGTGCAAGTGAGGCTTTTTTATCCTTCTGAGGGTCCCCTTGAATCCATTGATGTGTAACATCCCACTCTGGCGCACTGAGGAAACTTATTCTTTGAGGAAACCTGCTCGCAAGTGATCTGGACTATTATGATATTAAAAAAATTGTCCTTGATTATGATGCATTATGTTAGGTGACATGATGTTTTACTGCTTTGACATAGATAGGTTCTATTGACTTAGTTTTATTCAGTGTGGAGGGTTTCTGACCTTGAGGATGCAAGGGCATCGACAAAACCCCTTGGACTCTGGATCGAGTCAGGGAGTGTACTATTGGGGTTGATTGTTTACTGTGATTTTAGTACATTTGATTTGATTATATGATATGACATGTTCTGACACGATTGTTGATGATGCAGGCTGACGATATCTTTCCGACCAGACTCACATATGGAGTAAAGAGGCCACACACGACTACTAGAGAGGTTGAGGGAGAGGTGTGGACAGTAGCCCTGCCACATCCTACTAGCACTCCCACCATGGCTCGAACTGTAGGTTAATGATTACCTAGTTTGAGAGGACCCACAATGCCGCAAGGGAAGACTGCGATAGTCACTCGCGATGATTCTAAGGGGTGCACAATAAGGTCGGGGCCTTATTCCTTAGAGCCCTTAGTCTCCCACAAGTTCACCTGGCGGAGCGTTGACTCCAGGGGTTATTGATGTCTACCAATCAGTCAAGAGGCGAGTGGCACCCTTGGATCACGTGGTGCATCCTGAAGGGCACGTCGCTCAAAAGAAACACAAGAGGCGAGTGGCACCCTTGGGGCACGTGGTGCATCCTGAAGGGCACGTCGTGCAAAGGAAACAAATGAGGTGAGTGGCACCCTTGGAGCACGTGGTGCATCCTGAAGGGCACGTTGCGTTGATATTGATGAAGGAACAAAACTAGATGGCCCTAACACTTTTAACACATTAAAAAATTCTTAAACAACTTCCCTAAATAATTGTCGCCCAGTTCAGAATCTAAGTCCTAAGTATAAAACTTCTCTAGGGTAAAATTTTGTTTAACCTTAAGAAAAAGACCCTATAAAAATAAAAGTAAAAATTTAAACTAAAAAACCACTTAAGTAATAGTTTTAGTCTTCATAAATTTTTGGGGTAAAATGAAGAGAGAAATAATTTAATTAAAATCCGTGGTTTTAAATTGTAAAGAAGAAATAAATTATTTAACTTGGGAAAGTGTAAAAAGATTTCAATTTAATAATAAAAGGAAAGGAGTAAATAGCGCAACTACCATTTTGGCCCTAATAAAAAGGGGAAAGAAGGGAATAATAAAAAAATAGGGAAACTAAGGGATGGGGGGAAACATAATAAGGGAAAGAAAGGAACTTATGGTAAAAAGCGAGGTCAACATAGTAAGGAATCTGTAATTAAGAACCTTCTAAAATGAACTAAATTAGCAACTTCATTTTAGGGAAAGTATTTAAACCTGTAAGGGAATCTAAGAACACCTAGGAGTAAATTTAGGAGTACTCTAGGTGGGTGAGGGAAATGAGACAATTAATGAATTTAAAGAAAATAATTATTGGAGGAAAGAGGGGGATGGATGACACTTGTGCGAATGAGAATATTTAGAAGATTTTTATTAAATCTTAATTTAAATGTGATTTAGGGAAAGTTGGAGGTTCTAAAAACTCTATAAAAGAAAGAGAAGATGAGGAAGAAGGGGATGGGTCTATTACCATAACGTTATGCTATCAGATTTGTGAGTTGACTGATTACTTGTGGGGAGTTGGGATTTCCCAGCTCGGATAGGAGTGGTAGCTCGGCCTTGCGAGGTGAGCTAGGAGCTAGACATACCGACTGGATAGTGTGTGGCCCCTTTGCAGCTCGAGGGGCTAAGGGGGAAGTAGAGTACCCCTAGCGTTGGCTGGGAGGTACCGGTGTAGTCTCGACGGTCAACGAGAGGGAGCGGCCCAGAGCTTGAGGACTTCGTTCAAGGCAGGCAACAAGGCAAAGGTACGCTCATTTATTTTATAGAGTATAATGCGTTAGAAATTTATGCTAAGATCTGTATGATGATTTTAATGGATGAATTTTGTCTTAAGATTCTACCATTCAATTGATTTCCTAAAAGCATTGTGGTCAGCGTTCTAGCTGGGTTCTACTATTCCTTGGTTGGGACCTTTATGTTTCTGTGTTACTCTTGTGATGTATTTTTCCCGGATGTTGTATTTTAGCATTTAAATTATGGATGTATAGATTTACAGTCATTAACATCTCTGTTATAGTTATATTGCATTGAAAAAAAAAATAGTTAAAAAGAGAAACCCGTGATAGCAATGGCATTCCCTGGCAGTTGTGTTGGGTACATTGACATGCAAAATTAAATTATGGCACGCGAATGCAATTCTGGTTAACGATTTATAAATTGATTACAGTGAATTCTGTGCTAAATTTCAAAATACTCTTTTCCTTGTTTGTGTTGAGATTTTTCTGGATTTCGAATACTCTTGCCTTTCATTTTATACTTTGATTACGGTGAATGAAACTCCTTGCCTTGTTTTATGTTGAGATTTTCTTTTTCTGTGGATTTTGGGTCTGTCGGCAAATTGTATTTTAAATGACAAATCGTATTTTATATTCTGGCGTTCTGAATTTAATCCTGATTTATTTTTCATTCAAGGCGAATTTATATTTTTTGGCCAAGGAGATTTATCCTCTGGTATTTGGTGATTATACCCAATCTGGCATCCGACAGTGACTTACTAGACTGTGTCTGGCACACCTCCTCACACCCGACCTTACTCAGTGATAGTGTTGGTTGTGTTGATTGATTTGTCCAGGGGTTTATATTGGCTATTGATTTTTCTCAGATCTGGTCGGGCTCGTGCACTACATTGAAATGCATTTCCAAAGCCTTCAGTCGTGTGATTAAGGATGCTCAAATGCATGCGCAGTCTATGTATGGATCCGGTGGCTGTTGGGTAGCAACTACATTGGATGCGTTGTACCTGGGTTTTAGCTCTGGGTAGGAACCCTCCTCGTGGCTGGTGCTAGGCATTTCCCTTCTGCATTCATTTCAGTTGCCACCTGTAACAATCCTCCTATTTACGACAACAACTCTGATAATAGGTGCCAAATTGTTTTTGTAAAGGTGTGTGCGTTCGTGTAAAAAGAAACAGACACACTGGACTCTACAACCCCACCCGATGACTAACAAGATGCACCCACGATGATCACAATACGAAGACATAAGGCACACAATAGGTAACTGCAAACATTTAACGACATACAGGGTTATGCACCGCCCGAACACAGAAGAAAGAATCCATAGTAGTAGATCTTACTATTTCTGCACAGGAAAGCAGGGCGTTTAATCTTATTTCTCTGCTCCGGAGAGAGAGAAGGCCAGATAGGCTACTGGTCGACTGCTTAGGCAGAAACTAGTAATCTCCATCAGGTGTGTCGCAAGAGTGGAAGCCCTACCTTTAAAGGGCCCGAGACTCTTGATACGGCACTGGATTTTTTATACAAAAATAATCACACACATAGACTTACATACTAAGGTTACATGGAGGTGTCTACATCTCGCCCGACACAATCAATATCAAACTAAGATACTAAATCTACCAACATCAATGATTAACTGAGATTCGTTCTATCAACCCAATGCAATTACACAAGGCAGATAGTAAACTTTGCTGTAATTCATCGTACATTAACTTTAGTTAACCGTGCATTAAAAACCAATGTCATCAAGGTTGGTTAGCGCATTGGATCACATTTAATCAACCATTCTATATACTAGGCACACGAATCCGACTTACCAACCCTTCACAATCAATAAGACATCTAGCTAATCCAAAAATTCTACGGTCAATGATCTTATCATAGAGTAATCAAGTTTACAATGAGAGCTGAAGGGTAAAATCATTCTAGATTATTTCAATTGCAGTCCTAACTCCAATCCTGTTAGCACCATTTATTCTATCATGACGAAATCTCAAATAACGCTAACAGTAAAGAAGTGTCTTGTATGTATCAATTCCATATTTACTAATAGTCAATAAAACTATAGTGTTATTCCATAAGTACAAAGGATGTGTCAATGACATTGGTTAATTATATGTTACAATCAAATGTAGAAAATTAATACTCACAAACAAGGAAGGATTATCCCATATCCAACACAATATCTCTTTTATCTAATAACCATAACGGAAACAACCCTTACCATGCATAATAACCCCTTTACATTTTATATCGTGAAATCCTTGCAACAAATTACCTTATCCTACATTTAGAGGTTATCAAATAACAATTAAAACTATAATATAAATTTTCAATTTTAACCATGAGCTAAGAATACTAATCATCATTCATTTATATGATGGAAAAATACATTCTAAATGGCTTATAACAATAAAACTATAATATTAATTTTGATTTTAACCGTAGCTAATACACTAAACATCATTCATTTATACGATGGAAAATACATTACTAATTGGATTATAGCAATAAAGCTATAATATTAATTTTAAATGGTCAAAGAACGCATCCGAAATCGAAGGCGATCCTTGGGAAATTTATCCTCTCCCGATGTCTGAATTGAGACGTCTGACGACGGTGGTTGCCAGCCATAAAGTTGTAATGGAAACTGTTGCAGGCTTGCCAAAAAAGAGAAAAGATGGCAGGTTGACCTAACTGAGTCTGGGAATGACTGTCACGGTCGTACAACATGTGGTTGCATGGGGGTTTGTATTTGACTCATACATCAAAAATGCAGGGGCAAAAGGAATACGAGCTTCTCACGGCTGGCAGGGGATGGAAGGGCAAAATTAACAGTTGCAAAGGGAGGACGCAACAACTATACAGAGGTGCGCCCATCATGCTCAGGAAAGGGGCAGGTAAACGCAGACAGAGGTTATTCAAACACAATCAATGTGGGCACAAAAACCGAGGTTACAACAAACGTAAACAACACAACCATTAAGACGCGATCAAATAAATTACCATTTCCAACATTTCATTTATTGTCAAAACAAATGAACTACAATATCCTTCACCAAGAATTTTCCAGCACATTACCCAAATCCTAACATCATTCCTATATTACAATAACATTTGAATGATACCAAGGATTTTACCTTTATATTACAAGAACCTTCATATCATAATAAAATTCAATTAAATAACGGGTTTCTACATTTAATTACAATAACCTTTATATTATAATCAAAACAATTAAATCACAAGATTTTACATTTATAACTACAAAATCTTTTATATTATAATAAAATCAATTAAATATCAATGATTTACATTTATAATTACAATAACCTTTATATTGAAATATTAATTCAATGGAAATAACACAGACTTCACGGGGTAGGCTATCGATATTAGTTTCAACTACACAACTACAACCAGAACTAACCTTGTCGTTATTTTATAATAATGTTGTTACATTTGAGAAATAACCAAGACCCTCCCTTACGGGTTACAACAACCTAATAAGATCAATACCTGCTTCATAAACTGTAACATCCCGCTCTGGCGCACTGACAAAACTTATTCTTTGAGGACACTTGCTCGCAAGTGAACTGGATTTTTATGATGATGAACCACTTAACCTTGATGATGATGCGTCATGATTTATGACAGGATGTTTTACTATTGCT
>ML784797.1:160413-179648 GCA_009831015.1 Picea engelmannii
AGATTGCGTCTTTTCCAACGCACACTTACCGGCCCATCGGCCAAATGGTATGTTGAAGAAAAATCAGGGTCACACTCGACCTTTGAGTCATTAGCCAAAGCCTTCTTGACATTTTTCCAATTACCAATCGGACACGATAATGGTCTCGAACTACTATCCAATTTCAAACAGTCCTCAGCCACTCACATAGCTGATCACATTCATGAGTGGCGTAGGCGACGTAGTTTGTGTAAAGCATAAACCACCAAGCAACAGTGCCTTGACTGGTTTCTCAGATCCCTTGTCGCCCTCCTTGGAAAAGATGTCGCTTCCACCTTCCCTCAATCCGAAGAAGAAGCCATCAGTAAGGCCCAGCAATATGACCTCATCTATGCACAATCAGGATACTTGTACACAGTACTCCCTGATCTCCCAAAACCTGTGCCATTTGGCCAGGACAAACTTGGGATGTCTCATTCAGCATACGGACTCATTGGTGCCACCATGCATCATAGTCCACAACCCCAGCCACCACCGATACATTTATTTCGACATTTATACCATGAAACTTCGGGACGCAGTTTAGACCAAGAGGGGGTGTATGTAACATCCCGCTCTAGTGCACTGAGAAAAATTATTCTTTGAGGACACCTGCTCGCAAGTGATACAGACTATTATGATATTAAAACATTTTTCCTTGATTATGATGCATTATGTTAAGTGACATGATGTTTTATTTCTTTGACATAGATAGGTGCTATTGACTCATTTTTACTGAGTGTGTAGGGTTTCTGACCTTGAGGATGCAGGGGCATCGACGGAACCCCTTGGACTTCGGATCGAGTCAGGGAGTGTGCTATTGGGGTTGATTGTTTACTGTGAATTTAGTACATTTGATTTGATTATATGATATGACATGTTCTGACACGATTGTTGATGATGCAGGTTGACGATAGCTTGCCGACCAGACTAACATATGGAGTAAAGGGGACACACATGACTACCAAAGAGCTTGAGGGAGAGGTGTGGACAGAAGACCTGCCACAACCTACTAGCACTCCCACCGTGGCTCGAACTGTAGGTTAACGATTACCTAGTTCGAGAGGACCCACGATGCTGCGAGGGAAGACTGTGACAGTCGCTCGCGATAATTCTAAGGGGTGCACAATAAGGTGGGGGCCTTATTCCTTAGAGCCCTTAGTCTCCCACAAGTTCACCTGGCAGAGTGTTGACTCCAGGAGTTATTGATGTCTACCAATCAGTCAAGAGGTAAGTGGCACCCTTGGATCATGTGGTGCATCCTGAAGGGCACATCGCTCAAAAGAAACACAAGAGGTGAGTGGCACCCTTGGGGCACGTGGTGCATCCTGAAGGGCATGTTGCGCAAAGGAAACAAACGAGGCGAGTGACACCCTTGGAGCACGTGGTGCATCCTGAAGGGAACATCGCGTTGATATTGATGAAGGAACAAACCTAGATGGCCCTAATACTTTCAACACATTAAGAAATTCTTAAACAACTTCCCTAAATAATTGTTGCCCAGTTCAGAATCTAAGTCCTAAGTCTAAAACTTCTCTAGGGTAAAATTTTGTTTAACCTTAAGAAAAAGACACTATAAAAATAAAAATAAAAATTTAAACTAAAAAACCACTTAAGTAATAGTTTTAGTCTTCATAAATTTTTGGGGTAAAATGAGGAGAGTAATAATTTAATTAAAATTCGTGGTTTTAAATTGTAAAGAAGAAATAAATTATTTAACTTGGGAAAGTGTAAAAAGATTTCAATTTAATAATAAAAGGAAAGGATTAAATAGCGCAACTGCCATTTTGGCCCTAATAAAAAGGGGAAAGAAGGGAATAATAAAAAAATTAGGAAACTAAGGGATGGGGGGAAACATAATAAGGGAAAGAAAGGAACTTATGGTAAAAAGTGAGGTCAACATAGTAAGGAATCTGCAATTAAGAACCTTCTAAAATGAACTAAATTAGCAACTTCATTTTAGGTTTAAACCTGTAAGGGAATCTAGGAACACCTAGGAGTAAATTTAGGAGCAACTCTAGGTGGGTGAGGGAAATGAGACAATTAATAAATTTCAAGAAAATAATTATTGGAGGAAAGAGGGGGATGGACGACACTTGTGCGAATGAGAATATTTAGAAGATTTTTATTAAATCTTAATTTAAATGTGATTTAGGGAAAGTTGGAGGTTCTAAAAACTCTATAAAAGAAAGGGAAGATGAGGAAGAAGGGGATGGGTCTATTAGCGTAACGTTATGCTATCAGATTTGTGACTTGATTGATTACTTGTGGGGAGTTGGGATTTCCCAGCTTGGATAGGAGTGGTAGCTTGGCCTTGCGAGGCGAGCAGGGAGCTAGACATACTGTTTGGATAGTGTGTGGCCCCTTTGTGCCTCGGGGGGCTAAGGGGGAAGCAGAGTACCCCTAGCGTTGGCTGGGAGGTACCAGTGTAGTCTCGACGGTCGGCGAGCGGGAGCGGCCCAGAGCGCGCAGACTTCGTTTGAGGCAGGCGATAAGGCAAAGTTACGCTCGTTTATTTTATAGAGTATAATGCGTTAGAAATTTATGCTGGGATCTGTATGATGATTTTAATGGATGAATTTTGTCTTAATCTTCTGCCATTCAATTGATTTACTAAAATCATTGTGGTCAGCGTTCTAGCTGGGTTCTACTGTTCCTTGGTTGGGACCTTTATGTTTCTGCGTTACTCTTGTGATGTATTTTTCCCGGATGTTGTATTTTAGCATTTAAATTATGGATGTATAGATTTACAGTCATTAACAATCTCTGTTATAGTTATATTGCATTGAAAAAAAAAATAGTTAAAAAGAGAAACCCGTGATAGCAATGGCATTCCCTGGCAGTTGCGTTGGGTACATTGACATGTGAAATTAAATTCTAGCACGCAAATGCAGTTCCTGGTTAACGATTTATAAATTGATTTTGGTGATTTCTGTGCTGGATTTCAAAATACTCTTTGCCTTGTTTATGTTGAGATTTTTTTGGATTTCGAATACTCTTGCCTTTCATTTTATAATTTGATTACGGTGAATGGAACTCCTTGCCTTGTTTTATGTTGAGATTTTCTTTTTCTGTGGATTTTGGGTCTGTCGGCAAATTGTATTTTAAATGACAAATCATATTTTATATTCTGGCATTCTGAATTTAATCCTGATTTATTTTTCATTCAAGGTGAATTTATACTTTTTGGCCAAGGCAATTTACCCTATGGTATTTGGCGATTATACCCAATCTGGCATCTGACAGTGACTTCCTGGACTGTGTATGGCACACCTCCTCACACCCAACCTTACTCAGCAATAGTGCTGGTTGTGTTGATTGATTTGTCCAGGGGTTTATATTGGCTATTGATTTTTCTCATATCTCGTCGAGATCACGTACTGCATTGAAATGCATTTCCAAAGCCTTCAGTCATGCGATTAAGGATGCTCAAATGCATGCGCAGTCTGTGTCTGGATCTGGTGGCTATTGGGTAGCAACTACGCTGGATGAGTTGTACCTGGGTTTTTGCTCTGGGTAGGAACCCTCCTCGTGGTTGGTGCTAGGCATTTCCCTTCTGCGTTCATTTCAGTTGCCACCGCCTTGTTGTATTGATTGATTGGTTGGTTTATCCCTTAGTCCACTCAGCGTAATAGTGGTGAGTACTCATTGTTTACCAAACGTTGGTTTACCCGTCGTGATACCACTGTTCACCCCACGCTCTGATGATATGATGCACTAGACCCTTGGCTCCTATGGGCTCCCCTTGGTGTTCCACGCTTGCTTTTAGACTTGGCTAACTATGGTGTTTGGACAGGGTTGACACTCGAATTATAGACTCAGTCATGAATTGGGGTTGGGTTTGGAATTAGAACTTAACGCATTGAGAGTTAAATACCTAAACCAATACTTTTTACAGAGTAATGCATGACTGGGAAGTTCTAAGCCACGTGGACATCATCTGGTTTTCAAGCCTGTTCACGATTGTTTTTGGTAGTATCCTTATGGCACGATTGGTAGAATCTTCTTGACCGCTTTTTATAACACCTTTTGACAGCAACAAGATCCGCTTCTTTCTAGCATTTACTCCTACTGATTTTTATATTTCCTTATCCTTCTTATGTCATTTTTTTTAGTGCATTTCCAGTACTGGACATTCTTCTCTGCACCTACCTACTCCCTCGCGAGCTATCTCCATCTTCGTCCTTTGAACCCACTGCAGGTAGTTCCCTATTTCCTTTTAGCAGTGAGTTGTTCCGGTTTTGATTTGCGTTTTTGAAAGAGTTGTATGTGGCGATTGTTCGGGTCTCATTTTTATAACACAACAATTTGGGGAAAATGTTGTATAATGATTGGATATACTTAACTGGAAGAAGCACAATAGGCATATCTATTCTTAATATAATTTGTTTTTATTTTATAGTTGAAATTTTTTAACATTGTGGATTATCAAAACTTCAAGTGTTCCTTTATTTTGGGAAGATTATGTCCTTTCATTTTCCCATGGTTCCTAAATTATGATCTTCATAATATGTGTTACCAGCTATGGATTTTGTTCTCTTTCCAAACTATATCTAATTTGTTTATTAGTTTTTAAGATATCTTGTTACATTGAAACTACAATAATGACATCTTGAGTGGATTAGCACATTGAAGACTACATTAAGAATATCTTGATTGAATTTATTTGGCTCTCTTATATATGTGTTGGTATTATTATGAACAAGAGTCAATCGGATAGGTGATACTATAGAAGTAGCATTTTAGATATGTTAATGTTGTTAATTGTGAGAAGATATTTTTATAAATTGTGATGTTCATTATGCCAACAAGTAATGTACCCTTAGGATTTATATCTATAGTTGCAAGCTCCTTTCAAAAGAAGAAAATACACCAAAAACCCTCACCTTATTGTGATAAATTATTGATTTAAGATAATAGGCCCGTGTTTTAGAAATGAAAGGTGGTCATCATCCGCGCTACCTTCATTTAAAGTGTTAGTTACAGTGGAAGTTAATGAATGATTTACCCCACACTTGAAGTAAAGTAGATGGTTACCTTTGCATCTTGAATTAAAATAATTGATTTCTTAGCACTCGCACTTATGTCGTCTCATGATGGATTTAGTAATCCAATTTATCTTGCACCGTGGAATTCATGGGCTGTGCGTTGATTTTTGAACTCTATCGGGCAGTGATTGCCCTTGATGCTGTTGATTTAGTTTTTGTGTCTGGATTGAGTCGGGCGGGATGTAGACACCTCCATGTTCCTCAGAACAGTCGCCAGCCCTGAGACCTTAAATGGTTAAAATCAATGGGAACCTGGGCTTGAGCATTGCTTATGTGTCTTGGAGGTCCTAACCATTGCAGGGTAGGACAGGCAGGTAGTCATGTCCTTTATTGGTCGGTTGATTGTTGTTCTATACTGGCAAATGATGATGTGCATCTTAGATCTTTATGTTGATATCACAGCTGCAAGCATTATGATGCGTTGTCATGTGGCGGCGAAGAGTATAACGTCTTGTTACCCTTGTACACTCGCACACACACACAAAAAAAATTGCACTTGTTATAAGAGGTTTTTCAGCGTAACGAGGAGGATCATTACATGATGAGCGAAATGATTTTGACTGGCATGATATGCCAGAGCATGATGAGCCAGAGCCCGGGATTCCACATGATGACTCCGGAGAGGAACATAGTGTAGATGGATAGGATACTATTCTACATGGAGTAAAATGAATTAAAAGCACCAGATCACTAGATGCCACCTTTCTAGTGGATGACACATGTGTTCCGATCAAGATTCAGAAGATTGCAGGTAATTGTCCTGTTAATTGATTCATTTTTTTCATGAAATTGAAATGGACATTTGTTGAGATTATTATAAATTAATGGATAACACATTTTTGTAGGAAACAATGTTTTATATAGAAACTTACATGACAAAGCATTAGAGTTGTTTGGCCCCACCATTCGCACATAGTGGAATGGCCAAGATAGTAAAAATAAAGATGATTTAATAGATCACATGGTAAACTTGTTTGGCAAAACTTTCAACGAGAAAGTGGTTACAAAGTTAGCCGACGAGAATTTAAAATACACCAGGGCCTAGTATAGGAATAAATTGCAAATATACCTCAAGCACGAGTGCCCTCCCATGGTTCCCGAGAAAGAGTGGAAGGTTCTAATAGAAGATGCAAAGGAGAACTTGTTTAAAAAACAAGGAGGACAACCACAAGCTAGTCAAGAAAGGTACAACACATGTCATATTATCAGTGAAATATGAGCATTTATGTTTTTCTTTCCTGTTTTATGTAACAATTTTGATATCTATTATTTTTCAAAAATTCCATATGTAGCCTACTAGACACCTCCAAAGAAACAAAGGCCATAGTGGAAAAACAAGACCAGCATAAACTAGGCCAGGGTGGCTACTGAAAACTAAAAGCCTGAATAATAATATTTAAATGATTAATTGTGGTTAATATTTATTTAACAGTAGCGAACAAATATATGTTTTTGTTATTGGTATTTTTAATGGTGTTATTTATTGCAGTTAAATATGTTCAACACTACTGCCACTGAGGAGGACCTAAAGCTTAGTTACAAGCATGGTTTGTTTTCAAGCAACATTGCTACCGCAGTAGTGAATCCAACGGTATTAAGCAAACACCGCATCATACAAGGGTGCACATGTCTAGTGATAGTGTAGAGAAGAGTACCCATCCCGGTATGTATGCTTCAGAATTAGAAATATTTATTGTGATTGTAGATATTTATTTCCTGACTTATACTTATATATTATCTTCTCAAAATTGAAGAGCATGTAGCTCAGGAGGGTGAAATGCGAGAGCAACCAAGTGGATAGGAAATTAATGCACCAACTGTCACAACTATAGAGACAGGTAAAGATTAATAGTGTAATGTTAATCAAAATAATGAATTAGTTATTTCAATTATATTTCAACATATCGATATGATCATTTTCGTTGTTCCAGTTCACAACGCTGAACAAATGTCAGCTAACCCTTCTTAGCGACGTACTAGAACTATGGTACATGAGCGCACAAAAACAATAGAAGGATAGGTCACACGAAATACAATGTCCTTGGATGGTTATGATATCCCAATTGTCAGTTTTATGAATGTAAAAAAACAAAATTCAAAGAAAAATTAGATGTATAAATTAATGTCTTGTATTTGGATCTTTATCGATGTTTATATGTTCATATGTTTTTATGACTATCCTAGTTATGCATGAATGTCTATATGTTTTCTATATAAATAAAATCATTTGTTGGGTATGGGGAATTGAGAGCGATGTGAGGGGGGGAGGGGCCATATGAGCTTCCACCTTCACATGGTTGGCCCTGTTCAGTAGAGAATTACCTATTCTCGAAACAAAGAGAAGCTCATTAAGGTATGCGACAACTTGATTTTTTTCTAGAGTATTTTACATAACTAAATGCATGCTTATTTTCTTGTTAATTATTTACTCATATAAAAAAAAAATCTTTTATGATTCATGCAGGTCTTGGTGATGGAAATGCATCTCGTGGAAAACTCTTATCAAGTTGTATGGGCTAATGGATTTGGCAAAAGGACAATGAAAAGGTAAGGGTTTTGACGTGTTTTTAAAAGTAGGCTTTATACTAGTACAAGTTCACAATCCTCATGAATATGTAGATATTGATATATATGCCAAGTTCCTTGTGGTGTTTTTATTGTCTAATTTATTGGTTATTGTCAAGTTATTTGTCAAATTTGATGTGTAGATATTGCATAAATGCCAAGATCCATGTGGTGTTTTTATTGTCTAATTTATTTGTCCGATTTAATGTGTAGGTGGTTGTACAATACATCGAGTGTACACTCTTTACCTAGCTCAAATTTCAACTATAAATCTAGAACCCTAAAGAGGTATTTTAAATATAATTTTGGTTTACTTGTAGTTTTTTTATAAAAAAGTATAACTATTTTAGAGAACCCCCATATACAAAGTCTTTATCTATATCCTCATTGTGGAAAATAAATTAGAAAATATCCCTCACTTCATTCATTTCCATAACCTA
This sequence comes from Picea engelmannii, assembly GCA_009831015.1. Classification (NCBI taxonomy): domain Eukaryota; kingdom Viridiplantae; phylum Streptophyta; class Pinopsida; order Pinales; family Pinaceae; genus Picea; species Picea engelmannii. The sequence goes on from ML784797.1 coordinate 168,485, forward strand.
ACCTTATTGGTATCTGACGCAGTCGTACTCCTCGGAGCACGTCCGCTTCCTCAGGACCTTCTTTCGTTCACGTCCCGAAGAACTCAAAGGTTCCTCTAATTCCCTATCGGGAATTTTCCTTACCCACATCCACTCTACAATTGATCTCCCTTAATGATCGGGAAATTGGACTTCGCAATTTCGCGAATCCTATGGTCGCGTGTTTTGTGCCTCACGATTCCCGGAACTCTGACATGAGTCAACGTTGACTTTCTCCCTTACTGTCGGAGTTCTCTCTATCGGGAAATCGCTACTCGTGACGTCGACAAATGGAATTTCTGAACTCCGAACCCCTATGTGCCGAAACTCCGGTGCACACGTGCGGGTTGACTTTTCCACCTCCCATCACCTCTTATCGAGATTTCGGGATTCACAGAATCATGAATCCTGATGCCAAAGGATTCTGGATTTACCTTTCCCCGATCCCTGATATGGTATGCCACCTGTCCTGCACTAACCCTGACTGTGGCCCACATGACCCTTCCGTTGGGATATCGTGTTTTGTGATTTCGACATGCAAGTGGTTCCCGTTCTCAGAAACCCCGATTCTCCGACCCCCGACTTTCCGGGATCTCCTGACACGTGTCCCACTCAATGGATGGTTCTGAGCCAGTCGGGATATCGCGGATCGCGATATCGCAATTCTCGTTGCAAACGCTTGGAGCTGCAACTCGTGAAACCCTGATACCCGATGTCACGTGTAAATACGAAGGTCCTTGTGTCTCGAATCGATGACTTTTCTCCCCTCCTGAGCCTCAGACCTCTCCCATGCTTACGCTGTAACCTCCCTGCACCTCCGTGAGATCTAAAGGTCCACGGAACTTCGCGAAATCTCCTCAAAGGATTTCGACTGTTTGTTCTTTCCTTTGCGAATCCACAAAATGAAGAAGGGTCTCCCCACTAGACTCTTTCACCTGTTCGCCAACCTGTGACGCTTCCTTCGGACTTCCAATAACAGCTTCCTTGCACTTACCCTTCATTGAATTCGAAGGCCTACTCCTCCTAAGCTTGCTCTCAACTTCTCAAGTCCTTCGGGAAACTTCTTGCGTGCACTCCTTGCGGCAACCCTTCAACCTCGACTGAGTGTTGAAGTTCTCTCGACTCTGCGCACTCCTACAACAACAGTCCTTCACTTCCTTACTCAGGTTCGTAACCCTCAGAATTTTAACCTGGCCTGCGCACTCCTTGCACGACACTGTGCCTAACTGCACCTCGAAGAAATGAGAACAAAAGTTATCTCTAATTGAACCCTTCTGTCAACGCACTCTTTGTGGACAATTCAACTGCACTCCTTGCAGGAATCCTCTGGCTCAAAATAGAGAAACAATTGAAACTAATTCCTTGTCCCCTTCAGACTTCTTTTCAACCATGAAATCACATACACAACATATAAAAGAAAATGTATAACAGGAAGCGAACATTCATGAGCATAACATCAATACACAGAGAACAATACAAACCATGAATTTGAATCAGAGCTTTCTTCTATTAATTCAAATGCCTGTGCATGGGTGTTCTTCATACACTATTCTCTGCTTCTCTTCTGCTTCTTCTGAATGCTACTATTACAATGTACAAAGGAGGGTGTCTATATCCATTTTCCCTCTTAGAATCTAGGCTATCAAATCTAGAATTAAATTCCTATCTAACTGCATTAACTCTATTAAATGTCGACTATCTACTAAGGACGAGAGATATCCGCTCAAGGTCCATTACAATACACAAAGGAGCCTCCTCTTAAATGATTCATTTAAGTTTTGTGCAACAATCCCAAAGAATTTTCAAAATTTGTGTTGGCTTATCCAGCTGGTTTCCGCTTCCGCGCTGGCTCGCTTGATGTGCTGGCGATGCTCCTGCATCATACTCCTCGGCTTGAAAACTTTCATGGGCTCCTGTCCATGAGCTCCTGCACCGTATGTCCATGCTTCTGTATCTCAGCTTCAGTCTCCCAGCTGGCATCTTCCACTAGGTGGCCCTTCCATTTGACCAGATACTCATAGTATTCCTTTCTCCTGGTCTTCTTACCCACTCTCTTGTCCAGTATGCATTCCATCTGTGGATTTTCTGCAACTGGCAATTGTTTCATCCACTGGATCAATGGAAACCTATCTCCAGTTTCTGCTTCTCCAGCTCTATATGGGTATAAATCTGCGATATTGAATATCAGAGATATTCCGATGCCATCCGACAACTCGATCTCATAAGCATTTTCCCCAAATTTTCTCAAGACCTTAAATGGTCCAATTTTCTTCATCTTTAGTTTATTGTATGTTCCCCTTGGGAACCTTTCCTTTATCAAATGTGCCAGAACCAGATCACCAAATTCAAACTGAATTTTTCTTCGATGCTGATCTGCTCTGTGCTTATACTCCTGGCTTGATTTCAGCAACCGCTCCTTCACCCTGTAGTGAAGTTCCTTCATCGCCTCAGCGAATTCCTCTTCACTAGCACTGCTAGTAGCAGTCTGTTCTGAATCTCTCAGTTCAAAAACTCCCCTCGGCTGCATTCCATATACAACCTGAAATGGAATTCTCCCTGTACTTCGGTTCACCGAATCGTTGTATGGAAACTCTGCCTGTGGCAATATTCTATCCCAGCTGCTATGGTGCTCTATCACCAAGCTTCTTAGTAAGTCTCCCAGACTTCTGTTGACCACTTATGTTTGTCCATCCATTTGAGGATGATAAGCAGAACTAAATACCAAGTTAGTTCCCAGCTTCTTCCATAAGGTCCTCCAAAAATTCCCTATGAATTTTGTGTCTCTGTCTGAAACTATACTTTTCGGCAATCCATGAAGTCGAACGATCTCTTTGAAAACAAATTTGCGATGTGAGTTGCATCGCTGGTTTTCTGGCATGGGATGAAGTGTTCCATCTTTGAAAACCTATCCACTACTACAAAGATTGAATCAACACCTCTTTGTGTCTTTAGCAACCCCAATACAAAATCCATGCTAATCGCCTCCCATGGTCTCTCTGGTATGGGCAATGGCTGATAAAAACCTGCATTCTACTTCCTTCCCTTTGAATGCTGGCAAACTCTGCATCTGTCAACGAACCTCTTGACATCCACTCGCATTCCCGATCAAAAATATGACTCATTCAGTTTCACGAATGTTTTGTCATGGCCAAAATGCCCTGCCAATCCACCACTGTGTTTCTCCTTCAACAAGTTCTACCTCATGGATCATTTTGGAATACACAGTTGATTGCCTCTGAACAACAAACCTTTCTGGATCATATAATCTATCCAAGGACTCCTGTCTCTGAGAACTGAATTCTCAACGACTTCATACGTCTTTGCAAAATCTGCATCACCTGCGTACATGTCCCTGAGATTTTCAAAACCCAATGTTTTGACTCGAAATTCCTGCAACAATAAACACTTCCTGCTCAAAGCATCAACCACTTTGTTAGCAGTACCCGAAATGTGCTTAATCACAAACGTGAAATTCTGCATATACTCTACCCATTTTGCATGCTTCTGATTCAACTTCTCTTGTTGAGTCACAAACTGCAATGCATGATTGTCACTATACAAAACAAATTCTTTCATGATCAAGTAATGCCTCCACTTCTTCAGCGCCTGTATGATAGCGTAAAAATCTTTATCATACGTGGAGTATTTCAGTTTCACCTCATCAGGCTTTTCGCTGAAATATGCAACTGGTTTGTCTTCCTGGCTTAAGACCGCTCCTATAGCAAACCTGCTTGCATCACATTTCACCTGAAATGTTTTCTGGAAATCCGGCAACACCAAAACCGGTTGTTCCATGATCTTCCGCTTCAATAGATTGAATCTCTTTTCAGCCTCTGTTGTCCAATGAAAGGATTTATGCCGCTTCTTCACTGTGTCCATCATCACTGCACTAATTCCACTGAAATTCCTGATGAACTTCCTGTAGAAACTATCCAAACCATGAAAACTTCTCACCTCGAATACATTTCTTGTTGATGGCCAATTCTTGATTACCTCCACTTTATCCGGATCCATCTTCAATTCATTCGCCGAAATAACAAAACCCAAGTAAATGATCTTTGTCTTCATAAATGAGGATTTCTTCATATTAATCAATAGCTTCTCCTGTTGTAGCTTCCTCATCACGATGGCCAAATGCTTCAGATGCTCAGCCTCTGATTTACTGTAAATGAGTATGTCATCCAAATAAACAATGACAAATTTCTCGATGAATTCCCTCAGGACTTCATTCATCAACCTCATAAAAGTACTCGGTGCATTTGTCAAACCAAATGGCATGACTAGACATTCATACAAACCTTCGTTGGTTTTGAAGGTTGTCTTCCATTCATCGCCTTCCCTCATGCGAATCTGGTGGTATCTGCTTTTCAAATCTATCTTTGAAAAATACCTTTCCCCACTCAGGAAGTCCATCAGATCATCCATTCTCGGCAATGGAAATCTGTACCTAATGGTTATCTTATTTATCACTCTTGAATCGGTACACATTCTCCAGCCTCCATCCTTCTTCGGATTGAGTACTGTTGGAACAACACATGGACTCAAGATTTCTCTGACTAATCCTTTGTCCATCAACTCCTGGACCTGCTTCTTAACCTCTTCATTTTCTTGCGGCGTCAACCTGTACGCGGATTTGTTCGGAAAACTAGCTCCTGGTATGAGATCAATGTGATGACTCACACTCCTCATCGATGGCAACAACCGAGGTAATTCGTCCACTATGATGTCAGCGAACTCTTCCAGTAGTTCCTGAACTTCACCTGGTAAATCATCCATTCTTGTGCTAGTCAAAACAATCCTCGGTTTCCTGACTACAAAGAATTATGGATCTTCTTTCTTCTTCACCTCTGTAAGAAGTTCCTTCCCACTCATGAGAAGTACTGTGTTGCTTACTTCCGACTTCACTTCTTTATCCTTTATCAGAAGCAACATATGGGTTCTCCCATTCTTCTCCAGGGTATATGTGTTCATTCTCCCATCATGAATCACATTTCTGTCATATTGCCATGGTCTACCCATCAATAGATGACAAAAATCCATGGGAATAACATCACATAAAATTTTATCATTATATCCTCCTGTCTTGAACTCAACCAAGCATTGTTTTGTAACAGTTACCTAGTGTCCCTTTTCTAGCCACGAAACTCTGTATGGGCTTGGATGATCAGTTGTCTCCAGCTCTAGTTTCTCTACCATCTCGGTTGAAACAATATTATCCGTGCTACCACTATCTACAATGACCTTGCATACTCTATCCTTGGTCTTGCAAGATGTTCTAAAGAGTCTAGTCCTTTGGACTAAACTTTCCACCTCCTTCTCGGGCGTCAATAGAACTTTTCACATCATAAGCGATCTTCTGCCTTCTGCATCTTTGGCCTCAACATCTCGCCTCTGCGCCTCAGTGATGTGAGATTCTTCAATGTCCTTCTTTTTCTCTGGACACTCAAATGACCTGTGCCCATTCTTCCCACATGTGAAGCAAGTGATTACTCCACCTCTTCCTCTTCCTCTACCTCTGGTATGAGGAAAAGTGTTTGCGTCAACATAATCTCCTCTCTGTTCATTATTATGTCCTCTTTTTTCAATGTATGGTCCTCTCTGTGAGGTCCCACCTCTTTCTACTTTACCCTGAGGTTTCTTCCATTCCTCCTTGGGCTTCTGGTATTTGTCGTGGACAACTATTTTGCCTCTGGGCTGACTTCTGCCTCGGCCCCTCTGTCCTTGATTTCAGCTCATATTCTCCTCAGCTTTCAGAGCCATCTGATAAGAATCCTCCACCATCCTGATGGTAACCATGCTTAATTCATCCTGAATGTTGTATCTCAGACCATTCAAATATCTAGCAACCTTCTCATCATCGCTCTGCCGATGACCTGCTCTGATGTTCAGTCGATAGAATTCCTCAGTGTATTCTTTCACTGTCATCAGCTTCTGTCTCAGGTTCTGCATCCTCCTGAACAGAGTAATTTGATAGTCTCTTGGGATGAACTTTTCCTTCATTTATGCGATCATTTGATCCCAACTCTTAATCTTCTACTTGCCTTTGCAACATCTATTGGCTTATAACTCATCCCACCATAATGTTGCATGTCCTTTCAGGCGTGTGATAGCATGTCTGACCTTCTTATCCTCTTCAATATATTCATAATCGAAGTAGGTGTCAAGAGCTCTAATCCAATCCAGAAGTTCCTCTGCATCCATATTTCCCTCATAGACTAGAATATCCATTTTCGCCTTTGCACCCATTCTGGAAATGGCTTTAATCAACCACTCGTTGGCTGCATCTTTAGCTGCAACTTCTGCTTCACGTTAAGCCTCAATTTCACTCTCGAAATCACTCAGATCCCCTGCACTAGCTGTGTGTCTTTGCGCTATCTCCATCTCCTCGAGTCTTGCTCGGAGATCATGCATCTGTCTCTCCATTTCTAGATTTCCTACCGGCCTGCCTCTTCTCCGCACCTCCCTATCTTCTGGATCAGGTGATTTCCTTTCTCTTCTGGGCAGCATGGTGAATTATCTTCCTCTGCTACAGAAGAAAAATGATGTTCCTGCTCTGATACCAAACCTGACGCAGTCGTACTCCTCGGAGCACGTCTGCTTCCTCAGGACCTTCTTTCGTTCACAGCCCGAAGAACTCAAAGGTTCCTCTAATTCCCTATCGGGAATTTTCCTTACCCAGAACAACTCTCCAATTGATCTCCCTTAATGATCGAGAAATTGGACTTCACGATTTTGCAAATCCTATGGTCGCGTGTTTTGTGCCTCACGATTCCCCGAACTCTAACGTGAGTCAACGTTGACTTTATCCCTTACTGTCGAAGTTCTCTCTATCAGGAAATCGCTACTCGCGACGTTGACAAATGGAATTTCTGAACTCTGAACCCCAATGTGCCGAAACTCTGGTGCACACGTGCGGGTTGACTTTTCCACCTCCCGTCACCTCTTATCGGGATTTCAGGATTCATGGAATCGCGAATCCTGATGCCAAAGGATTTGGGATTTACCTTTCCCTGATCCCCGATATGGTATGCCACCTGTCCTCCACTAACCCTGACTGTAGCCCACACGACCCTTCCGTCGGGATATCGCATTTCGCAATTTCGATAGGAAAGTGGTTCTCGTTCTCAGAAACCCCGATTCTCCAACCCCCGACTTTCTGGGATCTCCTGACACGTTTCCCACTCAATGGATGGTTCTGAGCCAGTTGGGATATCGTGGATCGCGATATCAAAATTCTCGTTGCAAACACTTGGAGCTGCAACTTGCGAACCCTCGATACCCGATGTCACGTGTAAATCCGACGGTCCTTGTGTCTCAGATCGACGGCTCTGCTCCCCTCCTGAGATTCAGACCTCTCCCATGCTTACGCCGTAACCTCCCTGCACCTCCGTGAGATCTAAAGGTCCGCAGAACTTCTCGAAATATCCTCAAAGGATTTCGACTGTCCGTTCTTTCCTTTGCGAATCCATGAAATGAAGAAGGGTCTCCCCACTGGACTCTTTCACCTATTCACCATCCTGTGACGCTTCCTTCAGACTTCCAATAGAAGCTTCCCTGTGCTTACCCTTCAGTGAATTCTAAGGCCTACTCCTCCTGAGCTTTCTCTCAACTTCTCAAGTCCTTCGGGAAACTTCTTGCGTGCACTCCTTGCGGAAACCCTTCAACCTCAACTGAGTTTTGAAGTTCTCTTGACTCTGTGCCCTCCTGCAGCAACAATCCTTCACTTCCTTACTCAGGTTCGCAACCCTAAGAATTTTAACCTGGCCTGTGCACTCCTTGCATGACACTGTGCCTAACTGCACCTCGAAGAAATGATAACAAAATTTATCTCTAATTGAACCCTTCTGTCAACGCACTCTTTGCGGAAAATTCAACTGCACTCCTTGCAGGAATCCTCTGGCTCAAAATAGAGAAACAATTGAAACTAATTCCTTGTCTCCTTCAGACTTCTTTTCAACCATGAAATCACATACACAGCATATAAAAGAAAATGTATAACAGGAAGTGAACATTCATGAGCATAACATCAATACACAGAGAAGAATACAAACCATGAATTTGAATCAGAGCTTTCTTCTATTAATTCAAATGCCTGTACATGGGTGTTCTTCATACACTATTCTCTGCTCCTCTTCTGCTTCTTCTGAATGCTACTGTTACAATGTACAAAGGAGGGTGTCTATATCCATTTTCTTTCTTGGACTCTAGGCTATCAAATCTAGAATTAAATTCCTATCTAACTTCATTAACTCTATTAAATTCCAACTATCTACTAAGGATGAGAGCTATCCACTCAAGGTCCATTACAATACACAAAGGCACCTCCTCTTAAATGATTCATTTAAGTTTTGCACAACAGTCCCAAAGCATTTTCAAAATTTGTGTTGGCTTATCCAGCTGGTTTCCGCTTCCGCGCTGGCTCGCTTGATGTGTCGGTGATGCTCCTCCATCAATATCCCTAGTCCAAATCCTAGTTCCTATTAAATAATGAATGAAGCTAATCCAAATAATCCAGACCCCTCCTCTCATCCCACATGTTAGTGCAAGTATTATAAGGCTCCAAAGGACACTACTACAAAATGTTTATTCTTATAATAATAATTCACATCCAAATACTTGTACATAGATAAGAAATCCCTTGATGATCCTAGGGTACACCAATATTTGGACACTTCTCCCCAACAAAAAATAGTCCCTATTCCAAACTCTATTGAAAAATATCCCTCATTACTCATAATGATGAATGGAATTTATTCCCCTCTCTAAGTTTCCTTTTTACTCATAATTGTTAGATCAAAGACCAACTTTTCACTATAATCCTTGACAATTGTAACCAAATTAATTGCATTTTCCATCACTCCTCACCCCTCTCCTTATCATTGGGGCTTTGTACAATAGGGTGGAACTCATATTCTCATTAATAAACATTGTGGAGTCACCCTTGTCATAGGTATTTTTCAAGAGAATGTTGAATGCTATGTATCTCCCCTTGATTACTCTAATTTACTCTTGAACATATCATATGAACAAAAATGAAATGCTTTATAATATGTCCATTGAAATACCTATCAACTCTTTAAAGATAAAAAAAACCTATGAACTCATCTTTATTGCAATACCCTTTCCATGTAATGATGTGACCAAGACATCCTGCTTAAATATCATTCTCTCTTAGTTGTAACTCACATCCAACCATTTCATATGGTTTCACTTTTTCTCTTCCACACATTCCAAATGATACCTTCTCATCCTTCTACCCAATCAAAAACAATGAAATTATTTATAATATGCTCATTACAATACTTATCAACTCTATAAAGATGACAAAAACTATGAACTCACCTCTTGCAATACCTCTTACTTATAATGTTAAGACCCAACAAAACATAATACATAAATACATTTCTCTCTCACTTTTACATCACATCAATCCATCTCATCTCATATGGTTGGACTATCCCTCTTCAAAACTCTCTAAATAATACATTCTCATCCTTCTACCTGGGTGCACTCTCACTCTGCTATTCTCATTCTAAATCCCAAACCTCCCCAATGATTTTTAACTCAATATTTTTTTTTCTACCACACAAGAATTAACAAAATACATATATGATCTATTATACCTATTTCCATAATTTCTTGCCCTTGTCCTCTCGCTGGCTATAAAAATGAGGTATCCCCTTGCTCTTCTATGCCTTCTCTTTTCCTTATCTTTCTATTAGTTGTCAAAATCAACATTTTCTAACATTAAAAAGGACCCATGTCTTAACACACTTTTATCAAGTTGAATGAAGCCTTGTTCCTATTGGGAGTTTTTTTGGGCTAGCTTAGACTTCCCAATAACAACTCTAGCCACTTCTTACCTGGTAGCACACAATATTACCTAGTTCTCCCCTTGTCTTCTTCCTCTCCTAGTGTTCCATGCTCTCCTACATACTCTTCATCTTTTCCTAGTCCTTCAAATTCTTGGGGCAAGTATTGCCTCTCCTCCTTAGCTCTTCTTCCTTACACCCCTTTTTCTCCATTTTTTTTTGGTCATAATATCGATGGGTCCCTTATAGGTCATTATCTCAAGAAAGACCCTACTTGAGATAACCTCTACCCAGTTAGGATCAACTCTCACTTCTTTGGTCAATTTTCCAAGATGTCCCCATTAATGGTCACATTCCATAGCTTGAAACTATGGAGCCCCTCCCAATGGTGACATCATATCTTCCTTTGATATTCTCTCCTACACTGGTACCATTGGTATTTTTCACCTCTACGGTTGCATTGAACTTAGTTTGATGCATGTCACCTCCTACGCTTGCATAAAATACCCCATTGATGTATGCCACCTCTCATTATTTCACTAAATCTAGGCTATCATGTGTTGTTTTTGTGCTTTTTATGACTCTATATTACTAGTTTTTTATGCCTATTATGCTCACACTCTCCAGATTATCGTATGTCACATGGGACTCATGCTATGTCCTTGACTAGTGTATGGCACCTTAATGACTACATAAATCCTAGAAAAATGAAAGTCAATTGTTACGCTCACCTTAACTCAAAGTTGCCATATGTTACATTTATTCTTGTGATAACCCTATATTAGAGTGTGTTTCCTCTCTCTCTCATGTTCACTCTTAGTCAGTTTATGTCAACTCACGCATTTTTCCAATTCCATGCCAGTGTCATAAACTTCTTTCTCTTGCCTTTGTTAGAACTACCCTAACACCACAACCTCCCATATTTACCTTTTCATCTATCCTCCATCCTTTCCATAAGAGATTATGTTGCTAATCTAGCTAAACATGTTCTTTCATTGCTCATTGCTCATTCTTGGAAATGAAAGTATGTATTAGTCTACCCCCTGTATATTGAACATATTCATGATGTACCCAAAATTTTGGACCTCATTATTATTGTCCTTTTTGTATGCTCCAACAATTGTGCAAGTGACATCCACAAGTCTCTTCCTATTATATTAGTATTATTCCTCTTATTATTATCAAGGAAGTAGTTGATAACTAGCCCTTATATACACTATGCCTAAATTATCGAGGCATCAAATAACATTATGTTTTTACAATAATATATGAGTCAATGTCATAACGACCCTTTAGGTTTTTAAGAGTTTCCAATTCTTCAAGGTGTTAAGAGC
>ML784797.1:180638-190951 GCA_009831015.1 Picea engelmannii
CAAGCCTACAATCATCTCAAAGACTCGAGACATGCATATCTATACAAGTTTTGTAAGGTTTTAACCATTTGCCAAAATTTGAGCTAGATGTAGGTAATCCCTTATATTCTTCAAGTACATAAGAGTTTAACATTAGAGCTATGGTCAAATAAAAACCAAGAGGTATTAAAGGAAATTGACCATGTGGTTTTGTATAAATTTATCATACTTGATTAACGAATCAAAATGTTGCAGGATACCATTCACATGAAGTCTGGGATTTGTTATGACTTGGATCAATTGACAAGGATTATAAAAGATTATGATTTGAGTGAATTTGTTTTTGTTTTCCCAACAAATAATTCATGTAGTACTTCAATGCCTAAACTATGATATACAATTCCTTATCTTATTTGGGGTATATTATGATTGCACCAACAAAAGTTTCAAGTGTTATGTTATCCAACTCCTTCATTGTATCAAAGGTTCCCCCATTATGTATCATGCGACATTTGCTTTGATTTCAAATTAAATTGTAAGTTTCATTAGATTTAGTATTGATGCATTGCAATTCTTTCATGTCAAAGCTTCAGTTACTTGGTTTTCAATTGCAATGAATTGAAATGTTCTACTTGCCTTTTCTAATGTGCATTGAAGAGACACTTCATTCCTAAATAATTTTCTAACCTCATGAATTACCTTGGTTCAATTAAATTATCTTGGATCAACCAATTTAAAACGAATTTTATATTTCTTAGGTCAATACAAAATTCACATCCTCTAACTACAAAATCCACACACCAATAATTGTTTTCCAAGCTCATATTTCTTCATGTTGGCTTGCAATTAATTGTGTTGAAGGGTTAAAAATATCATCTCCAAATGTTTCAAATGATCTTCCCAAATCTTTCTAAAAGTCAAAATATCATCCAAGGAGGCTACAATAAAGGTGTTTGAGAAATGCTCTTAAGATATCATCCATCAATCTTAGAAGTGTTGTCATAGTATTGTGTAATATAAATTGCATAATGACTCATTCATGAAATCCATGTGTTTTTTTGAAAGTAATATTCCAAATTATTCTTTGTGTATATTGTCATATTGGTATCCTTACTTCTAATCCAACTTCATAATAACACATGCTTCCAATATTTGGTTTATTAGTGCCTTGATTATTTGTAGGGGATATATATATATATATATAATCTTGTTCAATCTAAAAGATCTACACATTTTCTCTAACATCCATCTTTCAATAGAAATGTCGGATACACCTATGGATCTGCACACCTGCTACACTTGTCATCAATGAATTACTTCCTATCTTGTTGAATGCCAAGGTCACCATCCCACTTAGGAAAAAATCGCTATCCAAATCTGTTTTTAAAAATAACTTCTTGCATCTTGTTGAGAAAGTAGAGACATTGTAATATTGCATTACCATATTACAATGTAATATAGCATTACCATATTACAATGTAATATGGTAATCCCATATTTCATTGTAATGTGGCATTACCATATTACAATGCAATATGGTAATCCCATATTACATTGTAATATGGAATTACCATATTACAATGTAATATGGTAATACAATATTACATTGTAATATGGTAATACCATATCCCGTGTATTTTTATTTTTTTAATATTAAAGGACGTGTCGCAATATCGACGATACCTCATCCAAAATCAATTTTTATTTTGAACAACCTTGGCAATAGAGACGAAAGTTTGTTGCAATTTGCCACGATTTTTCGTCGCACATAAAACATCTACGTCGTAATTTTGGTCTTGGCATAAATTTTCGTCGTTATTGCCATGCTTTTTCATTGCAATTTTCCACAGTTTTGTGTCACACATACAACATCTGCGTCGTAAGTTTTTGTCTTGGCATAATTTTTTGTCGCTATTGCTACGCTTTTGCGTCGCAACTTTCCACATTTTTTTTACATTTCCATCTTGATGGTGATGACACGTGGAGAGCTAATTTCGTCATTGTTTCCACGAACACCTAGTTCGTGGATATCGCGACGAAAAAATAGCGATGAAAAAAAGTCTTGGCTTTCGTGGAAATTGCGATGGATAAGTGTGGCAATAGCAAAGAAAAATCGTCGCAAATTTGGTCATATGTACTAGTGTCTAAATCAGTTTCAGTATTTTTATTTGGTCATTTTATTAGTGACGTGACCCAACTTTGGGTTGGGTGCATTACAAAGTGGTATCGGTGCTCAAGTTTCAACACCAAGCTTGTATGGGCCAAGGACAATGCAAATTTGGTAGAAATTCGTTGTTGCAAAGTTTCAGTTGTGACGAATTTGGGGAAATATGTGAAAACAAAATGAAATCCCTAAATTTATGAATAAATATGAGTCCAAATTCCCCTCAAAACTGTCGAAGAGAAGATTAACGATGTCAATCTACAAGTTGTAGAGTTAAAATTGGTTTGAGAGGACAGATTTCACATTTTAATGGTGAATGAAGAGTTGGAAAATCAACGACCTAGATCATTTAGACATTGGGAATCAATGACCAAGATTAATTTATCAGATCAAGGAAGTTCAACAAAGTTTGGAGCAGTTTGGTGGACCGACAACTGAGATCACTCTAATCTCGAAGATCAATGGTCCAGATCCAACACAAAGGATTCTTTTCGGAACAAGCTTCGTGAAGAAAGTTTTGTGGGAAGAGTCTGTGAAGGAAAAATTCCAATAGGCTTGTAGGTTGCAGCTTGCGTGAAAACATTAATCACACACTTTTGACATTCCACAAGAAAACTTCCATGAAGAAAAACCCAATAGGATTGTGGGTTCTGGGTTGTGGGAAAATATTAATTACATACTTTTGAAATTTCACAGGAAAAATTCCACAAGGAAAAGCTCGATAGGATTGCAGGTTGCGGCTCATGAGAAAATGTTAATTACATGATTTTGACATTTCGTGGGAAATATTCTCCGAGGAAAATCCCTATAGACCCGCACGTTGTAGGAAAATATCAATTATGTTTTTTTGACATTCCGCTGGGAAAAAAACAGTGAAGGAAAATCTAGATAGTCTTGCAGGTCGTGGCAAAAACTCAATTGCATGATTTTGACATTATGCGAGGAATTTCCATGAAGGAAAACCCTTATAGGCTTACCGGCTGCAGGTTCTAGGAAAATCTCAATTACGTGCTTTTTAAATTCCGTGGGGAAACTTCCTTGAGGAAAATACCTATAGTATTGCAAGCTATGGGTTGCGAGAAAATATTAAGAGTGAAATCATGAAGATGGGTAACACTTTTGCTTGTTTTATGAGAAAAAAAACTGTATTTTCACAAGTTCTTCAACTTTCGGCATACAAAAGTATTTTTTTTATTTAGAATTTCACTTTATAGTAAAAAACAAACTTGTGAATAATTCTGTTAGCTTTCCAATGACTATTTTTCAAATTTTGTTTATGAAGATTTGATATGTCAACTTGACAATTGTTTAATAGTATGTTCCTTAAACATGAAATGAATGATAATGAGTTATTTTTTCCCACAACAATGTATCTATTATTAAACTTATGTTTTTAAGAAACGAAATATATTTCAACAATCTACAGAGACTCTATTTTATTATGACTATAATTTTGAATCTAACGGATGAATATTATAATTTCTATAATTTTTTGAAGTTGACCAAGCTGAAAACGTTGCATATTTTAAACACATGTTTTTCTACACCTTGTATCTATCTTAATTTTTACTTAAAACAAAAATCTAAATATACACTTTTGAAAAGAACAATTTAAGGATAATGAATATAATTGTTTCTGAATTTTTCACAGTATATTTTTAGAGATACAGATATTTCATTTCACTGAATCATAATGTTTGTTGAAAATATTATGCAGTGATTTTTTTTTTAAATTAAATAAAATTAGATAAAAATAATGAAAATGAAAACAAATTATAAGAATTGAAAGTAGATTCAATTTTGCAAATGTTGGTGTCATTTGCAAAACCAAATTATGAGTATTTGCAGGAGTCTGCAACCTCTGAAGTTCGGGTAAGCTTGAGGAAATTCTCTGGTTTCTATTTTCAGTCTCAATTTCATGTTTTCGGTCGAAATAATCTTTTGGTTGAAACAATATTATTTTGGTCGAAAGATTGAATTCTAACGAAAACCGTCAAAACTAAATGGTTTCCATGTTTTTCGGCCGAAAAAACCTTCTTTCAACCGAAAGCGTGTTGAGCGAATTTCGTCGGTCGGAAAAAAATGAAAAGACACATCGTATCATTTCATTTCGCGCCAAATCGTATAAATACTCTTTCGGATGAACACATTTAACACAATTCATCGGATGGATAGAAAAATATGAGCTCGGGGATAGGTATTTCAAAGCATTTCTATTATTGATTGTAGCTGTATTATTTTCTTTCTTTATTTCTTCCCTTTGTTCCATAGGCTTAATTAGAGGATCGATATGGATACATGATGGTTTTCTAGAGCATGTAAACAAAGTTTCGAATCATCTTTTTGGTTTTTGTTGAATAAGGTAATTGATGTTTGTTCAAGTTTTTATTGGAATAACAATTTATATGTTGAAAGATAAATGTTGATCATTTTTTCAAGGTGAAGTCTTTGTTGAACATATATTTTACAGATAACTATAAAAGTCATGGGAAACAAAAGTTTGCGCAAGAGAAAATTTGATCACACTTGAGATGATACTCGCCAAAATGAACAAAGGAAAGAGCATTATTGGAGAAAGAAATGAGAACATGCAAATATTGAATAAAGAAACGATGATAATGTAAATAGAGATTTTCAATAAGAAGTTGAACCAGGTATGCATGCACATATCATGATCGAGCACACAACACACATTGGGACTGTATTTAGAAATTATAGAATTCAAAGTATAGAATTCAAATTTAAAATATTGTAAATAATATAATTGATTGTAATTACAATTTGATGTTTTTCAAAAAACATAAATAGATTTGTCTCATAATGTTGAAGAAGACATTGAAACCGAAATTGAAGCAGAAGATGTTGAAACTGAAATTGATGCAGAAGACGAATCACCTATAGGTATGTACATAAATTTAGATAATACAAGATGAACACTTGTATATATAGTTTAGTGAATTTGTGTTCGGGTTTTGTTTTTTAATATAAACTTTAAATTGAGATATGCAGGAGAATCTATCAACATTGATGATAAAATATTAGAAAATGTTGATACTGATAAATTTGGGAAGAAAAACGCTAAGCATTATATAAGATATCGAACTAAGAATATGTATAATACTTTTTTCAAAGATGAATCAGTAACAGTACAAGCTCAACTTTTACTCTGTCTAATGAAGTCAAGAAAGTTAAAAGAAGCTACATCATTATTGAGAACTCAAAAGTCGACAAAAGATACAAAGGTGAAACAGAATGTCTTTGACAATATAACTAGTATATTAAAAGCTTTTGGAAAATCTCAAAAAAAGATGTCAGTGTTGCACATAGAGTGATACAAACAACAGTTGTTTCATCTAGCAATATAAAATATCGTTCGACAAGACACATGGAAAAAATGATAGGAACGTCAAGAAAAACATTGCACAAACATAGAAAATTTTGATTGCAAATAGATGAAAATGATGAACTGGCTTGTTGGACAGTGATTTCTAGACAACCCTACAAAGATAGACTTGCAGAAAATGTTAAAGAATTGCCCCGTAATTGTTGGTTGGAAGAATCTCGTGTTTCACCACATATAAGGGATGTGCTGCGATGAAGAATAACACAAAAACAATATGAAGAACATCCAAAACATATATTGCCAATGACACAAATAGAATTGTTCAATAAGTTCAAACAAGAGCACAAAGAAGTTAAAATTTTCATCAATATATTTGTGCAACAAAAACCATGGTTTGTTAGACCCATCATTGTTTGTGACACTTGTTATTGTCATTATCATGTGGAATTTGAGTTGTATTACAACACTTTTTTGGATTTTGGTAAAACATTATGGCCATGTTCACTTCCTCATTCCACATTCCATGTTATTATATCTAAAATTCCACTTTATTTATTTTACAAAACAAAACGTGTTGGTGGAAATAAATGTGATCGTTGTGGAAATATAAGTTTGTTTAATTCAAAGTATCATATTGATATGAATGATCAATCATTTTCTAATATAACAGTCAATTGGAAGAGATATGAATATATCAATAGCATGACTCCACATTCTTCAATTGTTATTTCCAAAAGGATTGATTTGAAGGTAGATAAAATCTGTGTGATAGATTTTTTGAAGAAGTTTGAGGAATAAATTTATAAGTACACCAAGAATTCACATAGATATCGATTGAAAGATCTACAATTCAAACAATCCCATGAAGTATTTCCACCAGGGACAATTTTGTCTGTAGTTGATTTTGCAGAGAATTACACATTCACTACACAAAAAGAAATACATAGTGAATATTATCATTCTGATCAAGTCACGATATTTTTCCACGTTCTATATAGACATTCTCAATGGAGTCTTGATAACATAGAAAGCACCAATGAAAATCTACATTTTATTAAAGAATATGACTTTTATATAAGTGATGATCGAGCACACGACACACATTATGTACAACATTGTTTTGATAAATTTTATGATTCATTGAAAGAACGTGAAATCAGATTCGATCGACATTGGATATGGTTAGATGGGTGTGTGGGTCAGTTCAAATCTTCACGATCATTCTATTGGTTATGTCGTCTTCATAAAAAATTAAACATTACACATTGTTGGAATTTTTTTGAAATTTGGTCATGAAAAAGGAGAGCACGATGGTGCATGGGGCATGTGTAAAACAAACACTTCGAAGGTATCAGATGAACCCTCATGCCGATCGATTTGAATCCACTGAACAAGTTGTTGAATGGTGAAAAATGGTGCTAAGCCATTAATATAATCCGTAAAGGTATGTGCACAGATGTGTATATATATAAATGTTACACATGTACACATGATATTTTTATTTGAACGTGTTCAAATTTATATTCAAACTTCAATCATTTTCTTGAGATATTTCAAGTTAACAAGTTCTTGTCTTGTGCAGGTTTTTTTGGTATGTTGGAATCCAAGATGTAAATAGATCAATCTCATATGATGTCAGTACAATACCTGGGACACGAAAAATACATTCAGTTAAAACAAAATGTTTTCAAAATGTGTTTTCATTTTATAGAAGAAATGAGTCTTGTTTTTGTTCAGTTTGCATAGAGGACACAAAATCCATAAATAATTGTGAAAATGAAAATGCAGGATATGTTAAATCTTGGAGACATACCGAACTTAATGTAAAAGGGAAAATTCCACTTGGAAGCTTAGAGGAGATGGAATCAAATGAAACTATAGTGTCAGTTGATGGCGATAGAGTTTCTGATCTTGTTAGAGAAGGTAATTTTTATGTTTAAATTTTTTCAAATAACATGTAGATGTACTTGTGTGATAATGTAACACGAACTATTTGTTGTCCAATATATCCAATTATTTGTAGGAGATATGTTTTCCATGGTTGCACCTATAGGCAACACTGAAAACATGAAATATTATTTGATGCGATGCATAAAACAAAAGATAAGGCTATTAGAAGATTTTGATGATAATGGTTTTATATATGAAAGAAACCCATCAAACTGATACTCATGTTCACTTTCAAGTCTACCAGTCAGATGTCACAAGTTGTCAATATAGTCATTTGGTATGTGCAGCGCGCATAAAGTTAATAGAAGTTCAATAAGAAAAAAAAAAGTTAGAAAATGGAAAATGTCCAAAGTCGATCATGAATGAATAATTGAAGATAGAATACCATTACGATGTTTTTAAATAAGTTGCACATGTACATTCCATAAATCTTTATTTTTCATTGAAAGTACATTCCAGAATTTGATGACTTGTTTTGACTATTTTCAACCATATTTTCAAATAAGATATGTATGAAATGAGTATGTATAAAAAACTCCAAATCACTCTTAAAAAACACAGATAAAATATGTTTCAACCATAGTTTATCTGTGTTTTTCAACCATTACACCAATCAAAGTTATTTTATGAGCATTACACCAATCAAAATTGAGTTGTATACCTTTTGTATTGTGAGCATTTTATTTTAAACTAAAAAATTGTTAAACACCATTTCCATTGAACACTTAGTTTTTTCAATAGTGTTTTTTTCCATTTTATTTTAATAATATTGCATTAATTTAAAAAAAAAGTTAAACATATTTTATATTTTCTATTGTGATAATATCGTGTTTCAAATTTTAACTTATTCCGATTTTTATTTTATTTTATGAGCATTATATAAATTAAAGTTGAATTGAACATCTCTTTTATTTTGAATATTTTTTTTAATTATTGTTCTCAAAATTAAAGAATAGTTAAAAACATCTCTTTCATTTTGAGATTTTATTTTATTAAGGGTATATGAAATTTGAGGTGAATATCTCTTCTAGCTTTGAGCATTTTTTAATGGCTACATAATAAAATTAAAGAAGAGTTGATAATCTCTTCCATTTTAAGGTTTTATTTTATTGTCACATCATTTTGAGCATTTTATTTTATCATTATCACACAAACCAAAAAAGAGTTGAACATCTCTTCTATCTCAAGATTTTATTGTATAAACATTACCTATAATTAATTTGGATATCTGTTATATCTTGAGAATTTTATTTTTATTACTATTTCACCAATCAAAGAAGAGTTGAACATCTCTTCCATCCTAGATTTGAGAGCATTGACTTCTTTAAGTGGTAATTTTTTTTTCATTTTTTAAATTAATATTCTAACTAAAAACAACTTAAATATCTCTTCCACTTGTTGTAATTTAACACTTTAATAATAATATCAAATATATACCAATATCTCCATTCTAATTATTAAGTTGATTTTCATGTAAACTTATTTAAAAGTGTTAATCATTAGAAATAAATTGCATAAATTGTAAGTAATAGATCTTCTCTAACAAAGTTAAAGAAATTGATACAACCTTGCCTAAAGTCAAGTGAAGACCCTTACAAAAATGTGGGTTTATGTGAATAGTACTAAACCATAGCATGTAAATCGTTTTCCTAATGTAATTCCCTTTCATACATGTTATCTAAGTTGTAAAAGGGGTATTTGTTGTTCCTTGGCATGTCTAAAACACAATGCTTGAATGCATACATCCTCCTTTGAATTCCACATTGGTTACCTTCTAAAATCAAACACTTTTCTAAAAGGAAATTGGTAGATCATGAAAACTTCTTCCTTTTAGTGCAATTCATACTAGCATAGGCTTTGCACAGTTTAAAGTGTTTTCTACTAACATATATTCTCAAATAGGTTTTGCATGGTTTACCATGTTGTCTACTATCATATATTCTTAAATAGATATGCAATGATACAATCTTGTATGTTTGGCAGTTCACTTTTTTCTTGTCCACCTATTGGGTTTGCATATTCTTAAATATATAAACAACAACACATTCGTGTATTATCGGCTTTGTATATTCTTAAATAGATAAATAACAACTCATTCTTGTATTATTACACACTCTAATTTTTTCTTTTCATTTATTTAGCAAATCTCACATGCACCTATCTTTCCTTTAGTTTTTTCTTTAGTTTTTTTATTAGTTAAGTGTATCTATGCAACCAATTTATTTAGCAGATCTCGTATGTCTATATTTCATTTAGTTTTTCCTTTAGTTTTTTTTATTAGTTAAGTGCATCTATGATCTCATATGACTATCTTTCCTTTAGTTTTTCCTTAAATTTTTATTTATTAGTTAAGTGCATATATATAACCAATTTATTTAGCAGATCTCATATGCCTATCTTTCCTTTAGTTTTTTTTAGTTTTTCCTTTAGTTTTTTTATTAGTTAAGTGCATCTATGTAACCAATTTATTTAGAAGATCTCATATGTCTATCTTTCCTTTAGTTTTTTTATCAGTTAAGTGCATCTATGTAACTGGTCATTAGTAACTAGGAAAAAATTAAAATTTTTAATATAAAATTATAAATCTTTTAATATAAAATTACTCTGCTAAAATTATTCTGCCAAAATTATTTGAGCATATGTCAATATAATCATATTTTTAACAGTCCACAGTGAGCATAAAATGAAACATTTAAATTAATACATAACAGAAAAGTATTTAAGAGTTTAGTGTTTAATTTAATGCATTGTAAAAATGAGAAGATACAAAACATTGGTTCATTACTTTAACAACTTTGCCACTTTTTTTACATCAACTTTGAGAAATCAAATATGATACAATTAATTGATATTTTGAATTCCAAAATTATGATATAT
>ML784797.1:191178-223293 GCA_009831015.1 Picea engelmannii
AGGTTCCACATCCATTTTAGGATGATAACAAAAACTATGACATTTAAATCCAAAATTCTGGACTCTAAGCCATCGCTTTAAGATAGATCACTTCATACCTACAATTCAAATCTGCAAAAAAAATGGAATTCAAAAATTAAAAATTTACAATTCAAACATGCGAAATAATGTATAGAATCCAAAAATTGTGATTAAAAAAAAATTGACATACATACCAAAAGAGTTAAGTATCATACTTCAACATACTCTTTCCCACAAAATATATTGTAAACATATTTTTCACCAAATATAATTTAGACATCTGTAACAATAAAAAACAATAATAATAAAAAACAAATAACACATATTAACATATATATTGTAACTAAATATTAAATAAACAATAAAAAAATAATAACAGACCCAACCACAGTTAAACAGATGTAATATAGTTACTCTCCACATTAAACCTACATGATTTAAACAATTTTTAAATATTATCTAAAATCTTAAAAAAAATTAAAGAGAAAAGTTGTGTTTTTGGTAAAAAAAAATGCGAGTTAGAGTTAGATAATAATCTAAAAATAAATATAGAACTGTTTATGAAGAAAGTTCACAAATATCCATATTAAATCATTCTTTCAATGAAATACTTATCTCCTTGTGGATAAAGTCTCAAATCCTTCAGGTGAAATTCTCCTTGTGGATAAGATCCCAAATCCTTCAGGTGAAATTCTCATCCCAGGTGATGTTATTGTGTTCTTGGTAAAACAAATTGTGAGTTGAGTTAGATAATAATCTGAAAATAAATATAGAACTGTGTATGAATACAATTCACAAATCTCCATATTAATTCATTCTTCCAATGAAATATTTATCTCCTTGTGGATAAATTCTCAAATTCTTCAGGTGAAATTCCCCTTGTGGATAAGGTCCCAAACCCTTCATAAATTCTCATCCTAGGTGATGTTATTTGATCTTATTTACATAGCAATACAATACTAATATCCTCAACAGTAAAATACTTCTCTCCTCTTTTGCAGTGGTCATATAATCAAATTTCATGATGCCCTTTCAAACTAAAGGACTCGTAAATCTCCATATTAAGCCATTCTTCCAAAAAACTACTTATATATAAAAAAGTTCACAAATCTCCATTTTAAAAACCAGTCTTCTGGAAAATATGTATCTCCTCTTTCTGTGGTGGAATAGATGTTCTCATTTAAACTTGCATGTACATGAAGAAAACACAAATCTGCACATGTATATTAAGTCATTCTTCAAAAACCATTTCAATGGGATGTATTCATATTAGATATAATCAAATGCTCTTTGAAATTATGTGTGAGGTAGCTCACATATACAATATGTATGAGCTTATTTGTAAATCTAATTGAATGTTGGTTTTTGTGATTAGTAACCAATTTAGTTAAGAGTTTGACAATACCTTGGAAATAAGGAATTCACTTCGTTGTATGTAGAAAACACAAATGTCCATACTATGCCATTCTTGGAAAAGAAAGAAAGGAATGCAATCAAAGAAAATTTAGAAACTTTCTATTTTTTGATGTGGGATAGAGTTTGTTCTCAAATATTCAAATGTTCAAGTTCAAAATTAGGTCTTCATCATGATCTAACCTTAAATAAGTTTGAATGTACACCATTTAAGACAATGATAAACTTATCTAGGGGTTTTATATATTTCAAAATGTAACATCCCACTCTTGCGCACACTGAGTGAACTTATTCTTTGAGGACACCTGCTTGCAAGTGATCCAGATTATTATACCATTGACCGTTGATTATTATTATTAAGAGGCATTATGGATGTGATTATATGTTATTTTGTTGTATTGACTTAGACAGGGGTTATTGACTCGGTTCTCCTGAGTGTGCAGGATTTGGACCTCGAGGATGCTAAGGCATCGATGAAACCCTTGGATTTTGAATCGACTTAGGGAGTGGACTATTGGAGTTTGATTGTTTTATATATGACATATGTGCATCTGATTAGATGTTATGATTATGGATTTTGTTCTTACATGATTCGCTTGTAACATCCCACTCTGGCGCACTTACAAAACTTATTCTTTGAGGACACTTGCTCGCAAGTGATCTGGATTTTTATGATGATAAAACATTTATCCCTCATTATGATGCGTTAATATAGATGACAGGATGTTTTACTATTGTTGTATATAGGTGCTATTCACTCAGTTTATTTGAGTATGCAGGGTTTTTGACCTGGAGGATGCAGAGGCATCGACGAAACCCTTGGACTCTGGATTGAGTCAGGGAGTGTGATATTGAGTTGATTTATTTACCATGATATTTATTGATTTGATGATATGTTGTTGACATGTTCTGACATGATGGTTGATGATGCAGGCTGACGATAGCTTGTTGACCAGACTCACATATGGAGTAAAGGGGCCACACATGAGTTCTAGAGAGGTTGAGGGACAGGTGTGGACAGCAGCCCTACCACAGCCTACTATCACTCCCGCCGTGGCTCGAATTGTAGGTTAACGATTACCTAGTTCGAGAGGATCCACGATGTCGTGAGGGCAGACTGTGATAGTCACTCATGATGATTCTAAGGGGCACACAATAAGGCGGGGGCATTATTCCTTAGAGCCCTTAGTCTCCCACAAGTTCACCTGGCGGAGTATTGACTCCAGGGGTTATAGATGTCTACCAAACAGTCAAGTCGGCGAGTGGCACCCTTGGAGCACGTGGTGCATCATGAAGGGCACGTCACACAAAAGAAACACACGTTGGCGAGTGGCACCCTTGGAGAATGTGGTGCATCCTGAAGGGCACATCGTGCAACAGAAGCAAACGAGGCGAGTGGCACCCTTGGAGTAGGTAGTGCGTCCTGAAGGGCACGTCACATTGATGATGATGATGAGACAACCTAGATGACCCTAAGACCTTAACGCCTTAAGAATTTCTCAAAATGACTCCCCTAATGAATTGTCGCTCAGTTCAATCTAAACCTAAATTTAAAACATTTCAAAGATAAAATTTTGATAAGCCCTAAGAAAGATCCTACAAAAATAAACATAAGGGCGTAAACTAAAACCCTCCTATGTGTTAGTTAAAGTCTTCTTAAATTAAGGGGGGGTAAAGTAATGAGGGAGATAAATTAAGTGAACCCATGACTTTTAAATTATAAAGAAGAATTAAAATTATTAAAGTGTGGGAGTATAAAAGTTAGGATTTTAGAAATACAATGAAAAGATTAATAAGTGCTTTATCTTTTTGGGTTTTTAAATAAATAAATAAATAAAATAAAATAAAAAGAGGAAAGGAACAAATAATAGAAATAAGGAAACTTGAAATAAAGGAAACTTAATAAAGGAAAGTAGGGGACATAGGGTAAAAGCAAAAAGGAATCAACAGTTAAGGAGTTACTAAAAATTAGCAACTTCATTTTAGGAAAGTTATTAAAAGCATGAGAGGGGATCTAGGAACCCTAGGAGTAATTTTAGGAGCGACTTTAGGGGGGGTGAGGGAAATGAGTCTTTTATTTAAATTAAAGAAAATAATTTTGGAGAAACATGGGGGATGAGTGACACTTCGACGGCAGAGAATTTTTAGAGGATTGTCATTAAAAATTAAATTAATAATGATTTAGGGAAAGTAGGTGGGTCTCAAATTGCTATAAAAGAAGGGGAAAAGGAGGAAGAAAGGATGAACGGTTAGCATAATGTTACGCTGTCGGATTGTGGCTTGACTGTTTTCTTGTGAGGAGTTGGGAAATTCTCAGTTGTACTAGAGTGGTAGCTCAGCCTTGGAGGCGAGCTGAGAAGCTAGTCTTATCTCTGAATCTTGTGTGGCCCCTTTGCGGCTCGGGGGGCTAAGGGGGAAGCAGAGTACCCCTAGCGATTGGCTGGGAGGTACCGGTGAGCCTTTTGCGGTCAGCGAGCGGGAGCGACACGGAGCATGGGACGTCATCCGAAGCGGGCGAGAGGCAACGGTATGAATTTTATTTCTAGTAGAGTAGACTGTCTAGTTATTCTCTTATGCGGTTATGATGCATTATATTAAGATGTTTCTTCAGCTGTGGTGGTTCGTTTTCGTATGCTACAACAATAATGTTCTGAAAACCTTTTGTTGGGGTAGATGTTTTTGAATTGCTGTCATTGTATGCCGAAATTTGTCTTTATTAGTTATCATTGCATTCTGGCAATTATCTGAGATGGATATTGTTCGTATTCTGGAAATGGTCTGAAATTGTCATCATTGTAGTCGGAAAATCGTCTGAAACTATTACCATTGGTATTCTGGCAATTGTCTGAGATTGTTATCGCTGCATTCTGGCCATGAGAAGAATGGATGTGTTGGGCGTTGAATGATCTGCGTCTTACTGGTATATCTTGGGCGTTTTTTTTAATGGCATTCATTGTAAGTGTTGGGCGTTGAAGGATCTGCGTTTTGCTGGTATATCTTGGGAATTTTTTTTTGGCATTCATTGTATGTGTTGGGCGTTGAAGGATATGCGTTTTGCTGGTATATCTTGGGCATTTTTTTTATGGCATTCATTGTATGTGTTGGGCGTTGAAGGATCTGCATTTTGCTGGTATATCTTGGGCGTTTTGTTTTGGCATTCATTGTATGTGTTGGGCATTGAAGGATCTGCGTTTTGCTGGTATATCTTGGGCATTTTTTTTATGGCATTCATTGTATGTGTTGGGCATTGAAGGATCTGCGTTTTCTGGTATATCTTGGGCGTTTTTTTTATGGCATTCATTGTATGTGTTGGGCGTTGAATGATCTGCGTCTTACTGGTATAATTTGCCTTAATTTATTAAAGAAAAGGAATGTGTTACGCTAATTTATTCCATAATGTCGTTAAAGAGAATACTAGTATTTGTTTGCATATGCCATCTTAACAGAAGATGGAGGATAATAAAGAGTTGTAGCAGTTGAAACGACATTACCAGCTCACAGAAGTGAAAACTAACTTAGTAAATCCGTGAAAGCTATGTCTCTTTGGCATAATCCTTTGAAGAGAGATGAAGGTTGAGATCGTCCAATGAACCATCCCATGCAAAGAAATGCCAACTTAAGCTTTCAAATTCTCTGAAATACACAACAAGTGAGCTTCCGCTAGGATCAGAAGGACAAGCTTCTCTAATAGATTCTTCTGTTATTTCTGGGAGTGGAAATTCATGCAATACATAATCATTGTTTCGAATGGCCTTAACTCTTTTAGCGTTAAAGTAATCCAAATGATATTGCGTGCGATCATTAAAACTGTTGCCTAATATGATAATCTTATTCAAATTGAGAGACGTCCAGTTTGCCTCCAATACATTTTCATAGAGAGCAATTGGGCAGTGAGGCATGAAAAATAGCGTGGGTATGTCCACTGTTCGTCTACCTTGCTCATTAACACTAAGACAGGTGAAGTCAAGTTGATTTATGGCTCTTTTGTCCACAAAAGACAAATCTGGATCATACACGACGATATCATTCACCCACTGAAACTTCTCTCTCAATAAAATTGCAAATGCTAATTGCTTGTGAGAATCCTCCATGTTCTTGGAATATTTCACATCATTCATCTCTCCAATGTCGTAGATAACCATTTGTAATTGTGAATGACGTGGGTATTTGTGTATTTCCATTTTTATTCGTGCCACCAACACAGGGTTCTGCTTTATTAAAATCAATTTTCCATAAAAATAAGATTTTTCTAACCTTTCTCGAGCGAGCTTTATAGTTTTGGTTATTTCTTGAGTTTTTTTTTTAACGATTTCTATCTGAATTTGTGTGGCTATTCCTGGATTCTCCATTTTTTCATTAAATTCTTCAAAATACTTGTACCTTACAAACTCATCAAAAGGAAGCTGTAATTTATTGATTATTTCCCGAACCTTTCTATTGATTTCTTCATCATAGGCACTCTCCATATGGTTATTTTCAAATTGATGTCACCCATACTTATGATGTAATTCTATACATTGACATCTTTAATTAATTGTTATCTTTAATTAGAGTCATTTGCAATATTGATAATTTTTCATTTCCAAATATTGCCCTTTTTAAGTATTGTCATTTTAAATTTTATTATTTTATAGATTGCCTCCTTGAATTATGGTGTATATTGCTAATTTCAAACTAATGTTACCTATAATTATGATGTTATTTTAATGCATTATTATTTGAACTTTATGATCATTGATGACTTCGCAATTGTGAGCTCCTCATGTTTAATTGAATGTTTAACTTGGAAGGTCATTATAAATTTGGTGGTGGTAGCAGAAGAGATATTATAATTTTAAAAGCATGGTCCGGATATATGAGATAAATGAAGGGTGTTAATATTTTTGGGTAGTGTTTTGTAACTTTCATCACTATTAATAAACATTTACAGTGTAGTAACCTTGAGTTAAGTGCAATAGAATTTCTGAGACTGTATGGAGGGTGTTGTTCCTTGTAGATAAAGTTGGGCTTGGTTGTTAAAACTTCCGTGAGTCGGGGTTGTTGGTCAGGCGGGAGGTAGACTCCCCAGGTAGCCTCAGTGTATAAGTATGTGCGTGATTTTCCGTGTATAGAATCCAGTGCCGTGTCAAGAGTCTTGGGCCCTTTAAAGGCAGGGTTTCCACTCTTGCGACACACCTGATGGAGGTTACTAGTTTCTGCCTGAGCAGTCGGCCAGGAGCCTGTCTAATCTTCTTCTGAGAAGACATAAGACTAAAAGCCCTGCTTTTCTGTGCAAAAATAGTAAACTCTACTGTTGGATTCTTCCATCTGTGACTATACTGTGCTTAACACCTGGTGTCGTTTTCTGCTTACAGCTGCTAGTTGTACGCCTTATGCCTAGGGGAGTTATTGCTTGTTGTCACCGTGATATGTCATGTGTCGTCTTGTGGTGATCGTTTGGCTTGCATCTTGTTCGTAGTCGGGTTACTAGTTTTTGCCTGAGCAGTCGGCCAGGAGCCTGTCTAATCTTCTTTCGAGAAGACATAAGACTAAAAGCCCTACTTTCCTGTGCAGAAATAGTAAACTCTACCACCTTGGATTTCTTCCCTCTGTGTTCTTACTGTGCATAACCCAGTATGTCGTTAAACATTTGCGTTGTGCGCCTTATGCTTATGGTTGTATATTGTTGCAGTTACCCATTGTGTGCCTTCGGTCTTATTGTAATAAACATTGTGGTTGCGTCTTGTTGGTTGTCGAGTGGCGTCGTAGGGTCAAGTGTGCTTGTTACTTCTACCCGTGCGCACACACCTTAAACACAAAAAAAATAAAATTGCACCTGTTATTAGAGTAGTTGTCGTAACGAAAGAAAGTCGTCACATCGTTGATGATCCAGACTGACGATAGCATGCCAACTAGACTCACATGTGGAGTAGAGGGGTCACGCAGGACTACCAAAGACGTTGAGAGAGATGTGTTGAAAACAACCCTGCCACAACCTACTAGCACTCTGTTGTGGGTTGAACTATAGGTTAATGATTACCTATTTTGAGAAGACCCATGATGTCATGAGGGTAGACTGCAATAGTCACTCAGGATGATTCTAAAGGGCGCACAATAAGGCAGGGTCCTTATTCCTTAGAGGCCCTTAGTCTCCCACAAGATCACCTGATGGAGTATTGACTCTAGGGTTTTTTTATGTCTACCAATTCAGTCAAGAGATGAGTGGCACCCTTGGAGCACGTAGTGCATCCTAAAGGTCATGTCGCGCAAGGGAAACATAATGAGGTGAGTGGCACCCTTGGAGCACCTAGTGTGTCCTGAAGGGCACGTCACGTTGTTAGCTAATAAGTGAATAAACCTAGATGGCCTTAGAATGAATATTGTGATAAGTAATATTTAAAAACAAATTCCCTAATAAAATGTCGTCTAGCCTAGGAAAATAAAATCTAAGTCTGAGTGATACTTGTGTAAAAAAATAAAAATAAAAAAATTAATACTAATAATCATCAAAAAACATGTGACGAGAAGGGGGTAAGTAATTCAATTAATTTACATAAAAAAAATATATCAAATTACTTTGGGGGATTAAATTTTAAAAGGGGGGAATAATTGTTTGTCACATGTGCTATTTAAAATTTTTACTAAAATAAAAAAGAGGGAAAAGGGTAAAGTCTACACATACTAATTTGAGTATTAGATAAAAAAAGGAAAGAGGGAAATTTAAAAGAATTAGGAAACTAAGGGAAAAATGAGGAAACATAAAGAGAAAGGGAAACATAAGGAAAAAATAGAATGACTAACTTAGTAAGGTATCTTGCATTTAAGAACTTTCTAAATTGAATTCAACTAGTAAATTAGTAAGGGGGTAAGTAATTAAAATGTGTAAGAGAATATGGGGACACCTAGGAGCGATTCTAGGAATGCTTTTAGGTGGGTGAGGGAAATAAGAGTAATTAAATAATTAATTAAATTAATTTCTTGTGCAACAAAGGAGATGGGTGACACATGTACGGGGAGGATTTTTCTGAATTAAATTATTGAACAATAAATTAAATGAGAATTTGGGAAAGAAAATGACTTAGAAACTCTATATAAAGGAGGGAGGATGAAGATGATGGATCTCTTATATTATGTGCAACGTTATGCTGCAGAATTTTAGACTTGACTGACTTATCTTGTGGGAGTTGGGATACCCAACTCGATGAGGAGTGGTAGCTCAGCCTTGCAAGGCGAGCTGGGAGCTAGTTGTTCTCTGGTTTAGGGTTCATGGCCCCTTTTCGGCTCAGGGGGCTAAGGGGGAAGAAGAGTACCCCTAGCATTGGCTGGGGGGTACCGATGAAGTCTCATCGATTGACAAGAAGGAGTTGCATGGAGCATGCGGGACAATGAATCAAAGAGGAAGACTTGGGCTATGGTACACATGATCTTATTCTGCATGGTAGATTATTATTGACTTTACGCTTTCATTTATGTACTTTTAACTTTGTAAATAAGGTGTTGAATTAGCATTTTATTTGAGAACTTAAATTCCCATAGCCTTAAGTTCGTTGTTTGACTTGATTCCCTTGGCATTTGATCCCTGAATGTTGTGATTGTCCTATTGGTTTTAATTGATTTTTATGAAGAGATTATGCATGGTCTTTGGTCTCATCCCTAATTCGTCATTCCATGTCTGAGGAGTCATCTAGGAGCCGAATGAACGATCGTCACTTCGGTGCACAACGACCTATAGATTATAATGCCCTTCTTTTATGTGTGTGGATGATGGGTGAAGGATGTGTTGCCCAATCGTCTACCCTTATTGATTGTTCTTGGTTGATTGATGGTCTTTTCACCTTCTTTCTTTGAGTAATTCCACCTTTGTTATCATTCCTATCCCCTAAATTTTTTACTCTGCGTTTAATATAATCTTGGATAGTTTAGATCTATGTTTAATGCACTCCCTGATGATTTTACTCTGCATTTTTCTCACCTCCCAACGACAGATTTACCTTGCAACTTTACTAGGCGTTTTCACTGAATGGTAGCGTTTTTCTCTCCTATGTAATGGTAGAGGTTTATTATTTTGACTGTGAATTGATTCACTTGCATAGAAAATCCTTCTCTTTACTTTGCATGATTTTTATGCTTGGGGTACTCTGCAATCCTTCCTTTTTTTGGTTGCAATCATTACCCTGTTGAGTGCAATGTTGAGGCATTTTTTTTTCCTGCTTGTGCCTGCATTATTACGATTTTCTTTGTATGCATGCCTTTTTCATTTTTTTGGGGCATGCTTCTCCAACGTCTGGTTAAGCCATGAGTAATTCCTCTTATTGGTTGTGTTTTCGTTTTGGTTTTTGAACCCCGATTGCCAATGGATCCTTTGTTGTTCACCTACGTTTTAACTTTCCTGTGATAGTGGATTCTTACCTTCAATGGTGACCAATACTATCTGATTGTGTTTTGTGGATGGAAGGACTATGTTAATGTATTGGAAGGGTTATCCCTGCGTTTTACTTTTTATTATTTGCATTCCTTCTTATGTATCCCAACCCCTTGGGCTTCACCATCATGTGTTGGGTATTTGATAGTTATATGCAATCAAAAACATTTATTTTATTGAGAGATAGAATATTGTAGTATTGGCTGTGTTTTTACATTTACCTGGTAGCGAATTCATTAATTTTGACAGTGTATCCCTTAGTCAGCCTCATCAAGAATTTATTTTCACAGATTCAATTTCGTTTTAATGCTAATGTCTCAATTTCGATTTTAATGATATCATGACATCGATTCCCAGTTTGATTTCGATTTTAATTCTATCATGACAACGATTCACCCTTGCCCTTCATGACACCATTAACCTTATGTTCACCCTGTGTGTACATGACCATGGATATTGTTCATTACATAAGCATTTTAATAGCGTTAATACATAGCATATATATATGGCATGTTATGTATCTTGTATTACTTATGGGTCTGCGATCTATGTAGCCATTTTAGTGATAACGGTGAGTGGTAGAAATTTTAGTATTGTAATAAAATGCACATGGGGATGTAGGCAAAGATAAATATGGTAGCACGGTTAATTAATGTGTGTCAGACGTGCGGTAATTCTAGTAGTAGAAATTAATGTACACATGAATAGTGCAAAGATCTCACATTTATTCCACCAGTCTCATACTTAACAAATGGTAGTATCTCAGATGAAGCCATATAATAATTACTTCCAGCAATATTAACAGACTGTTGCCACACATTAAATGTACCTGCATTTGGATAATTTAATCAACGACAATGGTAGTAGACCACTTGTTTGCGTTGATGTTGAAAACATTCTAGAAGGGCAACGTTACTTGTGTTGGACAATGGGTTATACCATTCAATGAAAACGTTCTTTTATAACTGATTATTATTATTATTATCATTTGACAACAAGTTTTAAATGTGTATTTGACAATGTTTTATCTTCTTCATTTTTGGAAATTACACAACGATCTAATTTCTTATAGTTGAGAATGATACTTTTGGTAAACTCATTGTTCTCTCTTACCTTTAATCCTTTTAAGGATATTGTATAGCTGTATTAAAACTATTATTTTTATTGCCTCAGCCATCAAAATATATTAATACCTAATTCATACAAATAAGATATCCATGATGTCCTTTATATATTCACCATTATCCTTTGTTAACTTTTTGGGTTATACATTAATGTCGTTAATACACCCTTATCCTTTAGTGCTAATTTCATTGGTAATGTGTTAAAATTTATCTGTATCTCTTAAACTTTGTAAATTGTCGTATTAACCATTATCTTTCTTAACCTATATCAACGATATTGCCACTGTCCTTTATTGCTAATATTTATTTTAAAAGATATGTACCTTAATAATTTTATTCAAGGTGTGTAGATTGATTTTGTTGCGCAAGGAATTTGTTGTGTTATGTGAATGTCTTATTCATCTTGATTGACTTGTCATTGGGTTCTAGGCTTAGTCATCAGGTGTTCAGATCATCCTTTATCTTCTAACATGTTGTTTTTAGTGGGACTTGAGAGTCCAGTTATGTTGTTGCGCCATGGTTGTTGTCGCACCTATCACCTCGCTACGACATGATTCCTGATGAGGGGATCATAGTGTGCCCTAAGGGATAGAGGCAAGGGATAACTTGGCCAGGGTTGTGCTACCCATTGTGGGAGTTTCTCATTGTAGTTATTGGCGTTTGGGTTGTAATGCCTTGATGCATTTGTTGGCGCACCATAGAGGTTATAGTACTAGTTATTGAGGTCATTGTGTCGGGTTGGGGATGTTGTCCTTAGGCTTGTAGGTTTTTTCGTGTTTTTGTTGGGCGGTTAGTCATTCCTTCCTTGATTCACGTGTGTTTCTCCCAGTTTCTCAATGTGACAGTGTGTAGAGTCGTGTTGTCTGTTTCCTGATCCGCTTGCACAACAAATCCATCTCTTTACTTTGCATGATTTCTATGCTTGGGATACTCTGCAATCCTTCCTTTTTTTCGTTGCAATCATTACCTTGTTGAGTGCAATGTCGAGGTGTTTTGTTTTACTACTTGTGCCTGCATTATTACAATTTTCTTTGCATGCCTACGCTTTCGTTTTTTGGGGGCCTGCTTCTCCAGCATCTGGTTAAGCCATGAGTAATTCATCTTATTGATTGCGTTTTTGTTTTGGTTTATGAACCTCGATTGCCAATGGATCCTTTGTTGTTCACCTACATTTTAACTTTTATGTGATAGTGGATTCTTACCTTCAGTGGTGACCAATACTATCTGACTGTGTTTTGTGGATGGAAGGACTGCGTTAATGTATTGTAAGGGTTATGCCTGTGTTTTACCTTTTATTATTTGCATTCCTTCTTATGTATCCCAAACCCTTGGGCTTTCACCATCATGTGCTGGGTAGTTGATAGTTATATGCAATCAACAACATTTATTTTATTGAGAGATAGCATATTGTAGTATTGGTTGTGTTTTTACATTTTCCTGGCAATGAATGCATTAATTTTGATAGCGTATCCCTTAGTCATCCTCATCACAAATTTATTTTCACAGTTTCGATTTTGTTTTAATGCTAATGTCTCTATTTCGATTTTAATGCTATCGTGACATCGATTCCTAGTTCGATTTTGATTTTAATGCTATCATGACAATGATTCACCCTTGCCCTTCATGAAACCATTGACCTTATGTTCACCCTGCATGTACATGACCAGGAATAACATTCATTACATAAGAATTTTAATAGCATTAATACATAGCATATATATATGGCGTGTTATGTATCCTGTATTACTTACGGGTCTGTGATCTATGCAACCATTTTAGTGATAGCAGTGAGTGGTAGAAATTTTAGTATTGCAATAAAATGCACATGGGGATGTAGGCAGAGATAACTATGGTAGCACGGTTAATTAATGTGTGTCAGACATGCGGTAATTATAGTAGTAGCAATTAATGTACACAGGGATACTGCAGAGATCTCACATTTATGCTACCAGTCTCATACTTAACAGATGGGAGTATCTCACATGCAACCATATAATAATTACTTCCAACAATATTAACAAACTGCCACCACACATTAAATGTACCTGCATTTGGATAATTTAATCAATGACAATGGTAGTAGACCGCTTGTTTGCGTTGATATTGACAACATTCTGGAAGGGCAACATTACCTGTGTTGGACAACGGGTTATACCATTCAATGACAATGCTCTTTTATAACTAATTATTATTATTATTATTATTATCATCATCTGACAGGTGTCCGGATCATCATTGATCTTCTAGCGCATTGTTTTTAGTGGGACTTGAGAGTCCAGTTATGTTGTTGTTCCATGGTTGTTGTCGCGCCTATCACCTGGCGATGATAGGATTCCTAATGAGGGGATCATAGTGCACCCTAAGGGATAGAGGAAAGGGATAACTTGGCCATGGTTGTGCTACCCATTTTGGGAGTTGCTCGTTGTAGTTATTGGCATTTGGGTTGTAACGCCTTGATGTGTTTGTTGGCGCACCATAAAGGTTCTAGTACTGGTCATTGAGGTCGTTGTGTCGGGTTGGATATTTTTTCCTTAGGCTTGTAGGGGTTTTCATTTTTTTGTCGGGCGAGTAGTTGTTCCTTCCTTGATTCATGCGTGTTTTTCCCAGTTGCTCAATGTGCCAGTGTGTAGACTTGTGTAGAAGCATGTAGAGTCATGTAGAGTCGTGTTGTCTGGGTGTGGTTAACTGTGTCTCCATTGCCTTCCTGCCTAAAATAAAATAAAAATATTTCACTTTGCTTCACTTTTTGTCGTAATGGCAGGGGTCGTTACAAAAAATAATTGATCAAAATGTTGAATAGGAAAGGCTAAACTAAAAATTTGAGAAAACAAAAATTTGATAAAAGTAAAAAACATACATTTATGAATCATCCTAAATGGACACATCCTTCCCAAATATGGGTTCTTCCTCTACTTCCTCCTCAATCCCAACCTCCCTCCCAAGCACACTCTCAGGTACTCTCTTCTCCACATTAGCCTATATAACACATTTCAAATTTGAAAATTTGAAAAATTAAATTTAAATGATTATAACACATTAAATTTAAATGATTTTAAGACATTAAATGATACCTGTGAACTCCCACCCTCTTAAAACTCTTCCAATGAGAATTGAGACAAGCCTAACCAAGTAGTAGGAGATGGAATAGGGATCTGTGAACAACACAACTAAGAAATAAACCTAGGATTCAATGTGTTCACATTTATACAAAATTATAAATGTTGTTGATATCTTATTCAAAAGAGTGGAGATTGAACAACTATTAGAAAAAACATACCTGATTCAACCCATCCAAATTTAAACTTGTGGAATAAAGTCCCCTACTTACTGGAGATTCATTTAACATATCTTCAAACTGCAATTAATGGAAATAACAACTTGATTATTTCTATAGATACAATGAGATCTAAACATAGAATTAGAAGTAAACTATCCTAAAATGCGTAAAAAATTTACTAACTAGAACACATACCAATCTGCGGTTAGGGTCATCATTCTGAATTACCTTCTTCCAACCATCCCGACAAAATTTTGCATACTCCAATACATCTTCTGCTAACATGGTATCTAACTCCGCATCTGTTTTATAAACAAATATGGCCTGGGAATTGACTTCTTCTCGCTGACGGTACATGCCAACATCAACACCATAAACAATTGCTTCCAAATTTTCCCCGATTGCATTCCTGGACTCTTTGTCAACCTCTGATGTAGCCTGCAACTCTGAATGTGAAGAAAATGCCCTTGTTTGGTGAGGTACTAAAGGTTGTGGAGGCCTTGATAATGTCATATTTTGATATGCCCCTTTGAGATCATATGTCCATCCTTAACCAATCCCATAATATTTGGACGGTAGACTAGTATAATCAGGGTGCATGTTTAAGAAAAAATCTACAAAAAAGTGTCTTTCAAAATAGTGTGGAACCTCATCGTTCCATGAAAATTTCCCATATGCTGCCAAAAATATGTTATACAGATGTCCTGCAATGTCAGGGTGCTTAAAATATTGCACCTTCAACATCTTCCTCTTTGGGCCCTCTTTGAAATTGAACATTGAAATGGTGTCTTATTTTGAAACTCTATTTTTTATTGCCTCCTATTTATTAGGGCCCATCACTTCTGACTTTTACTGCCTCATTGGATCGACAAAACTGTTAGTGGTTGGCCCCATCTTCTAATATGCGTCCGTAAATTTTTCTAATGAATGCAAAATAATTTGAAAACTTTGTTTACTCTCCTGAGGGAGTTCCAAGACAACCAAATCATTTTCCAACCTCCTTTTAACACCTGAGCATCGCTCAAGCATCATTGCTTCAATAATCCCTTCCCAGGGAAGTTCATAACCAACATCCAAAGGATAGGTGGATGTAGGCATGTAATATTTTGTTTCTTGATAACTTGGCCTCCTAAATCCACCTTCACCCTCTGCACGAGCATTTGAATATCCATGACGACCACTCTCTCTTTCATTGTTTTCCCTTGATATAAACTCATTTTCTACACACACATTTGAAATTAATTACAACATTTAACTTCACATAAATTTAAATACACAAAAATACAACAAAAATAAACAAAATCAAAGAAAATTATCAGAAATATTCTCTTGTCCTGAGATATTCCCTACATTCTCAGGTGTAGGAGTATCAATGTGTAAACTATCTAAGAAAGTTGCATCCATAACACTTGCTTGAGCACATTCTGCAGTTGATCTATTCACAGGCTCATTTGAAAATCTCCTCTGGCGAGATTGTTGTTGGCCACCCAGAGTCTTAGTCGAAGAAGGAGTTCCTATTCTTCCTTCTTGGGAGAACCTAGAGAATTTGCGAGGAATGTTTGGAGAATATCTCCTCAATATCTATCCACAATGCAGAGTTTATCAATAAGAATGTAGAGATGTACCCAAGTTCAAGCAATTAAAAATGCAGAGATAAATTGAATCTTTAATCAATCAAGCCGCAGAGGTAATCGTTCATAAGAAGGTGAAAAGACTAAACATTTAGCCATGAATCAATCAACTCAAATATAAGTAAGGGATAGACTGCAGAGAAAATTCTTATCCTTCACTCATCATCCATGCACAAAAAAGTAGGGCATTTGAATCTATAGGTATTTAAACACCGAAGTGACGATCATTGATTCGACTCTTGGCCAATAGCTCAGGGACAAACTAATGACTAAAGGGATAAGGGGCAAAAGATAAAACCACAATCTTTTCATAATAATCAATAAAACCCACAAAATAATCAAGATGAAATTGAGTCTTAATTGTCACAAAATTGATGGTTCTAAATGGTAATGTCTACAATGATGCTAATGGAGTAGTTTACGTGATATTCTCACATTATCTTTGTGATCTAGAAAATTCTTTTCTATGATGTTTTGTTTTGAAATTCGATCATTGAATATATTTTCCATATTTTCAAATATATTTTCAATAGTTTACTTGTTATAGTGTATAATATATGATGGTTGTCTGGGATTCATTGTTTATTGTACAACAACTTGTTATGCCTTTAATATTGGAACATAAGTGTTGGAAGATTGGTTGTTGCCATTGATGTCAACCCTAGTCATCGGTTTTGGACCGCAAGATTGATGAAGGTATTTGGACATGAAGGACAATGCACATGCAGATACAACACCCATGGATGGATAGTATACATCATGTTGTTTCCGATGGTATGTGACACGCCACGTGGATCCTCATGGTTGAGGAGAAATGAATTTTCGAAGATGACAAAGTGAATCGGAGAAGGAAGTACATGTAGGCCCTGAAGATAATTAAAGAAACAAATTACAAAATAAGAAAGTGTCAGGTCAGCCCTAATGTTAAAAGGAAGTGAAATAAATGGTAAAAATACATATCATTATACATTCATTTGATACACAAGTCGAATTTCATAGGAAATCAGAAGTAAAGAAGGTCGGATTTCAAGGGAGGATGAAGTCTTTTGGTGATGTGTTCTAAGGTATGTTATTTTCAGGTCATCTTACCATTTTTGCTATAATTGTTTTTCTATAATGATTCATATGGTAAAATTGCTATGGTATTGAGACGACTTATCAAGGTAATTGTGGTAAGATTTCTAGCTCTTGATTCTCTATAATTATGGAGATACACTCTGTGGAAGATAGGGTTTTTGACCAGTCCTGAGGCTAGTCAATAAACAAGTGTTCCGGGTAAAACAATCATAACTTCTTCACAGAGAATCCAAATGAAGTGGGAAAAATTTCATTGAAAATATTACGGACTTTAGTTTCTTGTGTGCAAGTTTTAGAATCTTATTTTAAATATTGAGTGCAGGGCATTTGTACAAGTTCTCTCTCCTGAATAAACCAGAGTTGAATAAAGTCTACCATTCTTTTTATAAATTCTTTTTGGGGAGGATTCAAGGAGTGAAACTTGGAGGAGTTTTAGAGAATACATTGTGTAATATTATCTATATGATCATAGTATTCCAATAATTGAAGAATTATAGAAGTTGAAGAAGTCTCAGGAAGCATTATCAGGCTCTATGTGATGATTGGTTGATGGTGATGATTTAATGTAAAGTTTTATTATCTCTAATATATTCTTGGGTGGAAGGAAGGGGAAAGGATGGAGAGGTCAACCCTCTCTTGATATTGGATGATTGTATCTTCCTGTTGGAGGTTTATCTCTCCCTTTATATTTGGAAGTTGTAGCTACCTTTGGAAGTCATTACTTCCCTTGACCAATGACTATTGATTATTTCTCATATATTGTGCATGGTGTATTGTGATGTATTGATGTAACCCTTATAATATTTTTCATTTCTCATTGTATATAATTGAATGGTTTAAGTATAAGTTGATTTTTTTTTTAAATTCTACTTGATACTGATTCACCCCCCTCTCAGTATCAACAATTGGTATTAGAGTAGGTTGTCTTCAGAATAGTTTAACCACTGGAAGGAAAATCCTGAGCAGAGATGGATGACCATGAGCACATTTCAAATGGGATTCAAAAATTTGATGGAATAAATTATGCATACTGGAGTGATAGAGTGAAAAATTACCTAATGACTTTGGGAGTAGACATTTGGTACTCAGTTGTAAATGGCTATGTAATCCCAAATAATGCTCAAACCGATCCAAATGAGAAGAAGCTTATGAGTTGTAATTAAAAATTCAGACATGTTATTCTAGCAACATTGGCACCAACTATTGCTAGAAAAGTGATGGGTTGTAGCATTGCTAAAGAGGTATGGGACAAACTCAAGAGTATCTACGAAGTTGATCCAAAAGTTAAGTAGGTCAAGCTTCAATGACATAGAGAAGAATTTGAAAATTTGAAGACAAATGAAAAGGAAGATATTGCAACCTAGCTTCTTAGAGTTGATGAAGTTGTTAATGCTACCAGAGGATTAGGTGAAGAGCTTGATGAATTGTTGGTTGTACAAAAAGTGTTGAGATCATTTATCTTGAAGTATGATGCTAAGGTCTCCACCATTGAAGAAACTAGGTACTTTACCAAAATGACAAGGGATGAATTACATGGGTCTCTTATAGCATATGAAATGAGGATAGGTACAGAAAGTGACCAGCCAAACAATGAAGCAACCTTTAAAGCCATAAAAAAGACAAAAGACATGGATAACGACCTTGATGAAGAAATAACAAATAATGTAAGAAGGTTCCAGAAGGGAAGTGGAAGATACAAAGGTAATTCTCCTCTCAAATCCTTTAACTATGGTAGAATATGACATATTGTTGAAAATTTCTACTATAAAAAGAGAAGTCTCAACAATAAAAAGAGATTCTACTCCAAGGATGATGACATTTCCTCAGATGAGAGTGATGAAGAAGATAATGATGGAGGATAATTCCTCTTCATAACCCAAGAAACCCAGGATGATGATCAAAAGAATTCTAAAGAAGAAGAAATCATTTGTGAAAAATATTAAGATGAAGAAACCAACCTTGATCCATTTTGGGGATACAAAGACAATGTAGAGAGTGAACAAGAAGATGAGAATCTTGAAAAGTTGAAGCATGTTGAAACTGAAAATAACAAGCTTAAAAACACAAACATAATACTAAAAGGTGAATTGAGTAGTTCTGAAGAAGAGAATTACAAGATTGAAAAGACCATTAATAGCTTGAAGGAACAATTAGAAGATTATGAGAAATTGAAAGAAGAATTGGATCACACAAAAGGGGAGCTACTATTGACAACAGAAAAATTGAAGAAGTTCGAAAAAAACACTAAAAAAATAGATGAGATCCTTAGCAATCAAAAATATCCAAATGATAAGACGGGACTAGAATACAATGACAGTTTGAAGGAAAGAAAACAAGAGAAGGAAGATGAAAATGATGAAACCAAAACTCCAGAACAACAAGATAGAAGACTAGAATTCAGAAGGAATGAGACATCAAGAAGATCCTCTCCCATCAAGTATGAAAGAAATCATTATGAAGGAAACTATAGAAGAATAGATCGTGAACCCAGATGGACCACACCACAAAGAATATCACTTACTCCCAGGTATAAAAATTTATTTCTTGGACATTGTTATATGTGTAGAAATTTTGGACACAAGACAATCAATTGTAGAATCAATGAAAGGAATAACTATGCAAGCTACATGAATGGTGAAAATAGTAGATATGGAAATGTTCATAGACCTATCAACAAAAATTATAATCCATTTTACCCATTAATAGATCAAAATATTGTATGTTACAAGTGCAATAATCTTGGTCATAAAGCACGAGATTTGTAACACCCTTCGTCACGAAGACAAGATACTACAATGGGTCAAAAAAAAAAATCTTTTAAAATGACAAAAGGAGGAATAAAACATCAATAACATGGTGCTCGAAGAATCATTTGCAGAACTCAACGTCTAACATAACATTCCCAAGCTGCGCAGGCAGTCGGTAGTCTACGTCAATATTTGTCAAAGATTTCAGGGTGCAATAAAAGTTGTTAATTCGTCAATCATTGGTAAATTGAGGATGCACTCAAGTAGACTAAGCCTCTAAATCAACCTTACATCATTGTTTCACTGTGCAGGATGCGTCTAGGGACTATCATCACTTACTCTAAAATTCTGCACACTAGACTCTAGCTTCTAATCCAGCTCATCATCAACATGGATTGCGCAATAAAATCTAAACCACAAATCAGAAAGCATCATTTAAGCTCAGGGGCAAGGGCGTCATCCTTTTAAGTCGGTGCATGAAACCATCTATTACTACAACTCTAGATACTGCAATTTTTTGGGTCCTTTGCATACATCCATTAATAGTAGCGCAGTGGATTTAATTACTAAGATAGATATCATCGTACAAGGTATCCCAAGTTCGTGACCGCCTAAAGCAAAGCCTTCTTTAAAAGGGTAACATACCATTAATTAAACTTTTATAACAAGGAGGTTGACTGCCATCAGTTAAGATTTAAGGGTGAATAAAAGGTGAAAGCAAGGTGGCTAGCATCATTTGGGTTGAGCAATGTGATTTCCATCCTTTAAATAAAGCGAAATCCATCTTTTACGATAATTAACCATGAAGGTGAAAATCTCCATAAAATATCAATCGCTGTCAACAGTAATCAAGATAAGAGAAGGTTAGATCTTGTTTCTATACCTCTATTAATAAATCCCAACCAGAGTTCAAGCAGCTTTCAAAAGAAGTAAGGCACTTGATGTCTGTCAGTTTAAACAGGGCATGGTTATGTCTAGTCAACAACCTCAGTAAAGATTTGCTGCCATTAAAAATCAGTGGTAAATCTGTCGAGCCCACTCAATGATCCAATTGCTATCTATTATTTAGTATTATTGATCCAACGAATCACTGTTAGATTAATT
Source organism: Picea engelmannii (assembly GCA_009831015.1). Classification (NCBI taxonomy): domain Eukaryota; kingdom Viridiplantae; phylum Streptophyta; class Pinopsida; order Pinales; family Pinaceae; genus Picea; species Picea engelmannii. The sequence goes on from ML784797.1 coordinate 211,974, forward strand.
GTCTAGAACTTTAGAAAGTCTCAAAATCAAGAAAGGTATCTCGATAAGGCTGACTTGATAAAGCGAGTGAGTTACTGGTGGGATTAATGGTCATATTATTATACTGGATTCGTTGTCTAAAATGGTGAATCACTCGTTGTCTAAAACTAGAGTACAGGAGTAACGCTATCAGTTACAATGAATTACTGACTGCCTAAAATAGTATCGCTGTGATCTAGGATACAACTATGCGAATATTAATAAGAAATGGTTGTAAATTGATTAAAATTAGGAAGAAACGTTGGTATAAATGTGTTGTCCAAACCATAAATAATTTCGCTGTCATAAATGAATGAGCCATACAAAATCGCTATCATGGTAAATCACTCTAGACTGTAAACAATAATAATCACTACAACGGTTAAATAACATTAAACTTATACCAGGTTCAATCTCATCTAGTCTGTAACAAATCAATCGTTGAACGTAAATTCATTCCGCCATTCATTCAATGTATAAATTCGCTGGCCTTAGATATTCAAAACCCAGTCTTTAAGGAAATTTCATGGTCATTGGATAGTATAGTTTCACTGTCAATAAATGTAAGAAAAAAAATGCAGTCATTCAACAGGTAATCTGCTACCGTTTAAGTTATACAACTCGCTGTCCAGAATTATAAATGATGACTCCTAGCAAGGAAAAACAATATCCCCAATTATATAATTTCTATCAAGGTAAAAGAAAAATGCAGGTAAAAAGGAAAAGCGGATAAAAATGTAGATGTAAAGGATGGATGAAAAGCAGATTTACATTGCCATTATCAAGTGATGAGCACACGGAAAGAATTCACCATTAATTGATAATTACTCAGATTTTAAATCCTCCATTAAAAAGTGATGAAGACGTAGGGTTAAATTGGCCATTTCAAGTGATGAACACACATAAACGAATTCTCCATTAAATGATCATTACACAATTAAATTAGCCATTAAAGTAATGAAGACGTAGGGTTGAATTGGCCATTATCAAATGATGAACATAAAAAAATGAATTCCCCACTAAATGATAATTACATAGTTAAATTAGCCATTAAAGTGATGAAGACACATGGTTAAATTGGCCATTATCAAATGAACAGAAACGAATTCGCCATTAAATGATAATTACACAGTTAAATTAGCCATTAAAGTGATGAAGATGTAGGGTTAAATTGGCCATTGTCAAATGATGAACATACAGAAACGAATTCGCCATTAAATGATAATTACACAGTTTAATTAGCCATTAAAGCGATGAAGACGTAGGCTTAAATTCTCCATCATTAAACAAAACGCAGGGTTAATATTTTACAGCTATCACATATTGCAATCGTTGAAGTAATATTTTTACATCCATTACCTAATTACAACAACAATGGTAATATTTTTACATTAGTTACACAATTACAATTGCAGAAGTAATAAAAATCAATCAATCCAACAAGAACCAAAACGCAAATTGAAGTTAAATACTTTTTACATCTTGGGATACCAATATAAAAATGCTGACAACAGTAAGAGAATGCCAGGGCCATAAGGATAACTCATCGAAAGGATTGCATGGATTCTATCAGTCAAGGTGCAGAAAAATAAACAACAAGGAAGCAAGATAATCCATACGCAGAGGTCGTACTAGAAGGCGCAAGGACAACAACAGAGGTAGACGACTGATAGGTTCATCCTTCGCTTCATCATCCTCGCACAGAAAAGCAGGGCGTTGAGATACATAGGTCTTTTAACGCTAAGGCGACGACCGTAGATTAGGCTCCTGGCCGACTGCTCAGGCAAGGACTGGCGAGCTAGGGATGAAAGCTAAGAAACCACAAAGGACACAATCAATCACAACCAGGTGGTCAAGATATGTGGGAAAACAAAGGCCATGGGAGACAACAACCATTGAGCTAGGCTAAGAAAAGTTTTCGTCATCAACTTAAAAGACATCAGTTTACTTTTCCAATAAACAAGCAGATCCAAGTATAAGTCCTAATACCATCTACCAAATAGAAATGAAGAGAGCGTACCATTGCCTAATCGCTCGCTCTGAATGACATCCAGTGCACTCCTTGCATCTCCCTCTTGTCGACCATCGAGACATCACCGGTACCTCCCAGCCAATGCTAGGGGTACTCTTCTTCCCCCTTAGCCTCCCGAGCCGCAAAGGGGCCAAACACTCACTATCCAGAGATTTCGACTAGCTCCCAGCTTGCCTCGCAAGGTCGAGCTACCACTCCTCACCGTGTTGGGTATCCCAACTCACACAAGTTAAGTCAGTCAAGCAGATAATTTTGCAGTGTAACGTTACGCAAACCGAAGAAGATCCTTCATCCTTCTCCTTCCTTCATTATATAGAGTTTTGAACTTCCTTTCTTTCCTAAAATCTCATTTAATTAAAGTTTTAAAAATAAATTCCTAAAAATTCCTCACCATACAAGTGTCCCCCATCCCCTACATTCCTCCATAATTTAATTTCTTTAATTAATTAATTATCTTTATTTCCCTCACCCACCTAGAGTTACTCCTAGAATCACTCCTAGGTGTCCCCAAATTCTCTTACAGGTTTTAATGGCTTTACCTATTATTAAATTGCTAGTTCAGTTTAAATTAGAAAGCTCTTAAATGGTAGATACTTTTTCTAAGTTTGGCTTTCCGATTTTTCCCTTATGTTCCCCTTTTTCCCTTTTTATGTTTACCACTTTTCCTAGTTTCCTAATTTTTTAGATTTTCCCTCTTTCCCCTTTTTAATTAGAACTCAAAAAGGCAGGTGTGGAAATTAACCATTTTTCCCTTTTCTCATTTAATTAGTATTTTAAAATTATCAAAATAATAAAATCATTAATTCCCCTTTTTCATTTTAAATTTTATTCCAACAATTTTTTTTTTTTTTTTAATAAATTAAATTTCTTATTCCCTTCATGTTACAAGAATTGATGAAGGTCATAATTATTATTTATGTGGTTTTTATTTTTATTATGGTTATTGTTATTTTTTTTTATATAGAGAGATAAAATTTTACCACTAGCATAGCTTAAATTTAAACCTTAAATTTTTGTACAAGGTGACATTTAATTAGGGAACTTGTTTTAAAAATTTCTTAACACGTTATTCATCCTAAGGCCATCTAGGTTCATTCCTCTATCATCAACAATGTGATGTGCCCTTCAGGATGCACTAGGTGCTCCAAGGGTGCCACTCTCCTTAATCTGTTTCCCTTGCGCGACGTGCCCTTCAGGACACACTATGTGCTCCAAGGGTGCCACTCACCTCTTGATTGACTTGGTAGACTAAGGGCCTCTAAGCAATAATGCCCCCACCTTATTGCGTGCCCCTTAAAATCATCGTGAGGGACTGTCCCAGTCTACCCTCACGGCATCGTGGGTCCTCTCAAACTAGGTAAACGTTAACCTACAGTTTGAGCCACGACGGGAGTGCTAGTAGGCTATGGCAGGGTTTTTGTCCACACCTCTCCCTCAACATTTCTGGTAGTCATACATAACCCCTTTACTCCACATGTGAGTCTGGTCGGCAAGCTATCGTCAGCCTACATCATCAACAAATCATGTCAGAACATATCCATATCATATCATCTAATCAGATGCACTAATATCACAGTAAAACAATCAAACCCTAATGGTACACTCCCTGACTGGATCCGTAGTCCAAGGGGTTCCATCGATGCCTCTGCATCCTTGAGGTCCAAAATCCTACACACTCAGTAACCGAGTCAATAGCACCTATCTATATCAATGCAGTAAAACAACATGTCATCAACCCATAACGCCTCATAATCAAAATAAAAAGTTTTAATAGCATAGTAATCTGGATGACTTGCGAGAAAGTGTCCTCAAAGAATAAGTTCACTCAGTGTGCCAGAGCAAGATGTTACATACACCCCCTCTTGGTCTAAAATTTGTCCCAAAGTTTCACAATATAAATGTTGAAATAAAGTGTATCACAGTATCATATGTCTATCTATCAAACAAAAATGGAAACTGCTGGTGCATATCATATGCGACCTCCCAGGTCGCAGAGCGCGGACTATAATTGTCCCACTGGACCTTGACCTACTCTATCATTCAACGTCGTAGTTGTCGAACACGATTATCCAAAATGAGGATCGGCTTAGTTGTGAGCGCCCCCTTATCCATCACCCGCGAGGTGCTCAAGTCAAAGCATGTGTAGGATCACTAAACAAAATGTCTCAAACGGAGACGTGAAATACATTGTGAAAAATTCCTCAAGAATCAGGCAAGGCTAGTCAATAGGCCACGGGCCTCTCCTTTCCACAATATCATATGTTACCACGAACCTAGGAGATAGTTTATCCCCTTTTTCCAACTGGATTGAACTCTTATGCAGTTTAAACGACAAGAATTCTCGATCGCCACATCGTAACTATGGTCGACACAAAGCACATCGACATAACTCTTTTGTTGATCCTGTGCTTCCTGGATCCTTTGTCTTATTGTTTTCATTTGCTCTTCCATTTCTTGGATCACTTCTGGTCCCACTAGGACCCTATCCTCAAGCCGATCCCAACTCAAAGGCATCTAACATATTCGCCTGTAGAGAAACTCAAAGGGCGCCATCTTAATGGTGCTTTGGTAACTGTGGTTGTACGCGAACTCCACCAATGGAAAGAATTCTTCCCAACCCTTTTGTTGGTCCATCACGTACATGTGAAACATGTCCTCCAAGGTCTAGTTTGTTAGTTCGGTCTGCTCATTAGTCTTCGGGTGATACACAGTACTAAAGTTAAGATGGGTTCCCAAGGCCTCTTGGAAACTCATCCAAAATCGTCTAGTATACATCGATCCTTGATCAGATATAATCATCTTAGGCATGCCATGCAGCCTCACAATCTCACTGATGAAAAATCTAGCTATGTCAGGTTCCTTATATGTTGTACACACTGGAACAAAGTGAGCACTCTTCGTCAGAGTGTCTACTACTACAAAAATCGAGTCATGTCTCCTTGCCGTCAGTGGCAATACAACAATAAAATCCATTGAATTAACCTCCCATTTTGATTCTAGAATAGCGTGTGGTTGTAGTAATCTTGTTGGGTGTCTATGTTTATCCTTTACCTGCTAACATTCTAGACATCTGGCCACATCTTTGACTATGTCTTCCTTCATTCCCTTCCATAAGAATAAGGGTTTAAGGTCTTCCCTCATCTTTGTGACTCCTAGGTGAGCCATGTAAACTGCTCTATGAGCCTCGCTTAGGATCAACATCCTCAACTCGTCGTTCAGTGGTACGTAGATCCAATTTTTAAATCTCAATAAACCATCACTATCAAATGAAAATCCTTCAAATCATGGTACCATCATTGTGTTTTGTCCGATAAAAACCTCGACCTCTTTGTACCAGTCATCGTCACGCTGCAAAGTTAGAATATGTTCACGTAGATTCATCTAAAGAGGCAACACCGAAAAGATGTGCGGTCTCCAACTCAATGCGTCTGCCAGTCGGTTCACTATTCCTTTTATGTAAGTAATCTCGAGGTCATGCTCGCTAAGAAATTCTGAACAACGTCGTTGTCACGCATTCAGGTCGCTTTGCATAAATATGTGTTGTAGTCCATAATGGTCAGTCTTTAGTTCAAATTTTCATCCAACAAGGTAGTGTCTCCAAACCTTCAAGGCATATACGACGACTGACAACTCCAAATTGTGCATCGTGTAGTTCTCCTCATGCCTTCTCATTTTTCTCAAGATGCAAGTGATCACTCGTTAATTTTGCATCAAGACTCTGCCTAAGCCTTCCTTGGATGTGTCAGTGAATACCAAGAAGTCTGTATCCATGTCAGGGACCTTTAGTATCGATGTTTTTTTCAACAACTCCTTGAGCCTTCGAAATGTTTCCGCGCATTTCTCGGTCCCAACAAACTTCTTGTTTTTCTTCTGCAATTTCATGATTGGATTTCCTATCTTCGAGAATCCTTCAATGAACCGTCGATAGTATCCTCCTAAACCCATGAAGTTGTGCACTTCTGGGACATTTTTCAGCATAGGCCATTCCATAATAGCCTTGACCTTTGTTGGAACCACGTCAATACCTTCGTCATAGATGACATGCCCTAAGTAGTGAATCTTTGATTGATAAAATGAGCATTTGGACAACTTCCCATACCATTTGTGCTCTCGCAAACACTGTAGTACCAAGTGAAAGTGCTCGTCATGGTCCTCTATAGTTCAAGAGTAAATCAAAATATCGTCAATGAATACTTGGATGAACTTGTCCAAGTACTCATAGAACACCCCGTTCATCAACTCATAAATACCCCTGGGGTGTTTGGAAGTCCAACCGGTAAAACAGTAAACTCGTACTATCCCAACCTCATCTTAAAGGTGGTCTTAGGGACATCATCCTTTTTGATCCGTAACTGGCGATACCCCGATCGCAAATCGATTTTTGGAAACACCATCGCACCCTTCATTTGATCAAACATATCAATAATCCTTGGCAATGGATATTGATTCTTGATTGTTTCCTTGTTCAAATGAAAATAGTCAAAGAAGAGCCTCCATGACCCATCCTTCTTTCATATGAAAATAACACGCACACCCCACGGTGACACATTTGGACGTATCAGTCCCAGGTCCAGCAATTCCTTCAATTGCATTCTCAACTCCTCTAAATCCGGGGTCGACATCCGACATGCCATTCTAGCTATTGGTTCAGTCTCCAGTTTTAAGTCTTTGGTAACTCCAAATCCCTCTCTTGTGGCAACCTAGGTAACTCCTCTGAGAATATGTCCACAATATTTCTCACCAGAGGAAGGTGTTCTAGACCTTCCGCTACTCCCTTTTCATTCAACGCAAGGATCGCAAAAAGCTTACCTCCCTTGTGCATGCTCTTACATAACTGCCAAGACGAGATAAACCTCAGGGAAACTCCTTGGTTTCAACCTACAATCATGCGTCTCTGTCCCTCATCCTCGACCAATATCAATTGTTTCGTCTTACAATTGAGGGTCACCTCATGTGACTCCATCCATCCATATCGATCACAACGTCATGGGATCCAAAGATCGTTACGCACCGGTTGGCCCTGGAAACAACTCTCCTAGGTTAAGGGTTCAGATCGTAACCCTTCCCCCAACCTTCTGTGGGCCCCCGAGGCCATTTCGACAAGCTACACTCATCCTATTTGAAATCCTTTACTTCAATCATTTTTAGCGCTACACCTGAAATGAAACTCTCGGTAGCACTAGGATCTATCAAATACTAAGGGTCTGGTCAGCGACAGTGCCTGTCGTCTCGAGCACAATCGAGTGATGCTCTACCTAGTGGTTATTCACCGCTGCATGAATCTGATGGGCCTTGCCCAAAACTCCCACGGTAGTGGGTTCGACTGATTCAGATGCTCCGGCCCTTTCCTCTGGGCAGTCGCATTGGTACTATGGCTCCCCACAGTCCAACATACTTTCTTTGGTCCAGTAATCCCGGTACCCGAAGTAGACATTGAATTCTAATAATGAGACCAAACTCGAACTTCTTGACCTTATGTTTCAGGGTAATTTTGTGCGGGGCACACCGAAGCCACTCTAAAAAAGGTCGTGTACTCAGGCTCGTGTGGTTTCCTCATCGCAAGGCATTGAAATTGTTGAGTTGTCGCTCAATGAATTCCTCATAAAGATACCCCTCCTGGAACCGTTCCTCGAACAGTTCCCATGACACGTATTTGACGGTCATAATCAAACAATAGGAGCATCTCCCACCATGGAAGAGAACTCCCCTTCAGTGGAGGACCACCATGCATACCTTCGTGTTGGAAGTATAATTGTGAAGCGCAATCACGTCGCCATACTCTCACACCATGCCTTGGTGTGTGTGTCATCTAGGGCACCAAAGAACTCAATAATTGACCATCTAGAGTTTGAAGCGAATACTAACGATAATGGCTAGGTGCGCTACGAACCCTCCATGATACAGGCGCCCTGGCCTTATCTCAGTACAAATGGTGAATCAAGGCCTCTGACATTCCCCGGAAGCACCTTGTCAAGCCATCATCATCCATTACAACAATCGGATCCAACCCAAGTACTTGTTCCTCCCCTTGGGGCTAGACTCTAAGGGCGTGACACTTCTGGAGGTGTCGCACCTCCATCCATGACACCCTCCGTGAAACTTTGTGGCATCCTCTAATCAACATCTCCACAAGAACACATTAAGTTTTTAGTTAGTGCTAAGCCAACTCAAGATTCACTGCAGTGGAAACATAGTGATCCACAGTCGCAGGATTGAACCCACTCTGATACCATATGTAACACCCTTCGTCATGAAGACAAGCTACTACAACGAGTCAATTTTTTTTTTCTTTTAAAACGAAAAAAGGAGGAATAAAACATCAATAACATGGCGCTCGAAGAATCATTCGCAGAACTCAAAGTCTAACATAACATTCCCAAGTTGCGCAGGCAGTCGGTAGTCTACATCAATCTTTGTCAAAGATTTCAAGGTGCAATAAAAGTTGTTAATTCATCAATCATTGGTAAATTGAGGATGCACGCAAGTAGACTAAGCCTCTAAATCAACCTTACATCATTGTTTCATTGGGCGGGAGGCGTCTAGGGACTATCATCACTTACTCTAAAATTCTGCGCACCTGACTCTAGCTACTAATCCAGCTCATCATCAACATGGACTACGCAAGAAAATCTAAACCACAAATCATCAAGCATCATTTAAGCTCAGGGGCAAGGGCGTCATCCTTTTAAGTCGGTGCACACAACCATCTATTATTATAACTCTGGATACTGCAATTTTTCAAGTCCTTTGCATACATCCATTAATACTAGTGCAGTGGATTTAATTACTAAGATAGATATCATTGTATAAGGTATCCCAAGTTCATGACCGCCTAAAGCAAAGCCTTATTTAAAAGGGTAACATAACATTAATTAAACTTTTATAACAAGGAGGGTGACTGCCATTAGTTAAGATTTAAGGGTGAATAAAAGGTGAAAGCAAGGTGGCTAGCATCATTTGGGTTGAGCAAGGTGATTTCCATCCTTTAAATAAAGTGAAAGCCATCTTTTACGATAATTAACCATGCAAGTGAAAATCTCCATAAAATATCAATCGTTGTCAACAATAATGAAGACAAGAGAAGGTTAGATCTTGTTTCTATACCTCTATTAATAAATCCCAACCAGAGTTTAGGCGGCTTCCGAAAAGAAGTAAGGCACTTGATGTCTATTAGATTAAATGGGGAATGGTTATGGCTAGTCAACAACCTCAGTAAATATTCGCTGCCATTAAAAAAAAATGGTAAATATGCCTGGCCTGCTCAATGATCCAATTGCTATCTATTATTTAGTATTATTGATCCAATGAATCACTGCTATATTAACTGTCTAGAACCTTAGAGAGTCTCAGAATCAAGCAAGGTATCTCGATAAGGCTGACTTAATAAGGTGAGTGAGTTACTGGTGGGATTAATGGTCATATTATTATACTGGATTCGTTGTCTAAAATGGTGAATCACTCGTTGTCTAAAACTAGAGTACAGGAGTAACGCTATCAGTTACAATGAATTATTGGCTGCCTAAAATAGTAGTTGTGATCTAGGATACAATTTTGCGAATATTAATAAGAAATGGTTGTAAATTGATTAAAATTAGGGAGAAACGCTGGTATAAATGTGTTGTCCAAACCATAAATAATTTTGTTGTCATAAATGAATGAGCCATACAAAATCGCCATCATGGTAAATCGCTCCAGACTGTAAACAATAATAATCATTGCAATGGTTAAATAAAATTAAACTTATACTAGGTTCAATCGCATCTAGTCTGTAACAAAACAATTGTTGAATGTAAATTCATTCCGCCATTCGTTCAATGTATAAATTCGCTAGACTTGGATATTCAAAATGCAGTCTTTAAGGAAATTTCGTGGTCATTGGATAGTATAGTTTCACTATCAATAAATGTAAGAAAAAAAAAACGCAGTCATTCGACAGGTAATCTGCTGCCATTTAGGTTATACAACTCGTTGTCCAGAATTATAAACGTTGAATCCTAGCAAGGAAAAACAATATCCCCAATTATATAATTTCTATCAAGGAAAAAGAAAAATGCAGGTAAAAAGGAAAAGCAGATAAGAACGTAGATGTAAAAGATGGATGAAAATAAGAGTTACATTGCCATTATCAAGTGATGAGCACATAGACCGAATTCACCATTAATTGATAATTACTCATAGTTTAAATCCTCTATTAAAAAGTGATGAAGACGTAGGGTTAAATTAGCCATTTTAAGTGATGAACACACATAAACGAATTCACCATTAAATGATAATTAGACATTAAAGTGATGAAGATGCAGGGTTAAATTGGCCATTCTCAAATGATGAACATACAAAAACGAATTTTCCATTAAATGATAATTACACAGTTAAATTAGCCATTAAAGCGATGAAGATGCAGGGTTAAATTGGCCATTATCAAATGATGAACATACAGAAACAAATTCTCCATTAAATGATAATTACACAGTTAAATTAGCCATTAAAGTGATGAAGACGCAGGGTTAAATTGGCCATTATCAAATGATGAACATACAGAAACAAATTCTCCATTAAATGGTAATTACACAGTTTAATTAGCCATTAAAGCGATGAAGACGCAGGGTTAAATTCTCCATCATTAAACAAAATGAAGGGTTAATATTTTACAGCTATCACATATTACAATCGCAGGGTTAATATTTTACAGCTATCATCATTAAACAATTGCTATCCTAATACCATCTACCAAACAGAAATGAAGAGAGCGTACCATTGCTTGATCGCTCGCTCTGAATGAAGTCCCGCGTGCTCCGTGCAACTCCCTCTCACCAACCATCGAGACATCACCGGTACCTCCCAGCCAATGCTAGGGGTACTCTTCTTCCCCCTTAGCCCCCCGAGCCGCAAAGGGGCCACACAGTCACTATCCAGAGATTTCTACTAGCTCCCATCTTGCCTTGCAAGGTCGAGCTACCACTCCTCACCGAGCTGGGTATCCCAACTCCCACAAGTTAAGTCAGTCAAGCAGATATTTCCGCAGCGTAACGTTATGCAAACCGAAGAAGATCCTTCATCCTTCTCCTTCCTTCATTATATAGAGTTTCGATCTTCCTTTCTTTCCTAAAATCTCATTCAATTAAAGTTCTAAAAATAAATTCCTAAAAATTCGTCTCCGTACAAGTGTCCCCCATCCCCTACATTCCTCCATAATTTAATTTCTTTAATTAATTAATTATCTTTATTTCCCTCACCCACCTAGAGTTACTCCTAGAATCACTCCTAGGTGTC
>ML784797.1:283651-296857 GCA_009831015.1 Picea engelmannii
CTTTTCTTCTTCCTGTATCTTAGAGGAGGAGGTGATGTCTGTCGGCTTCTCCTTAGGAGTGGTATTGGTTGCAGGGTTCTCGGCTTGATCCTGTAGGATATCATATTTGTTACGAGTGGAAGGGTCTTTGCTTACCTGGTTTGTATGCAGGCGATTAGCTTGGCGTCGTTTCCCTCCTGGTGGTGCGAATCCATCCTTATCCTTGCCATCTTCGGTGTTCCCGTCTTTGGGGGCTGCATTGAGGGGGCATTCTCTGAATAAATGCCCATGTTCATGGCACTTTCGGCATCAGAAGGGGATATGTTCATAACCAATAGTTTGTATCCAGTCTTCGTCCTGATATTCAAGGGTGATGGTGCCTGGTAGTGGTTTTGCAATGTTCAGATACACATAGAGACGGGCGTACGAGGTATATCTCCTCTGCTTCGTGGCCTCCGAGGACTTTACATAGACTCCAATGGTGTTGCTAATTCCTGCCAGGACTTCTTCCAGCCAGAACTCTTGTGGGAGAGAGTACAGACGGATCCATACTGGAGCATGGGCGAAATCTTCTTTTTCAGGGCTGAATCTCTCGGTCCAGAATCTGAGGAATAGCCCGGCCGAGTTAAAGAAGGACCCCCATCAAAGATGCAGTTGCGGTCCTCAAGGTTATGCAGAATGATTGTGAAAAATCCCTTTGAACCTAACTGTAATTCATAATGCCCCTTTGGTTTCCACCAATATTGTATCCATCGGATTAAATCTCTTTCAGATGGCCACAACCCTAGAAATTTTCCTACCAGGGCATGATCTCTCATATATTGTTTCTGCTCCTCTATCCGTGGAGAATTAACTATGTATTTTGGAGCATGTGGGGCGTGTGGAATGCACTTACCAGGAAGCCAAGGCGGCGATGCTGTGATAGGGGCGGCTGGATGATCTGGATCTATGTCCATGGCGCGATCTTTGAAAGTGTCGTCCTCGATGAGAGTTTCTCGAAGGTCCTGCGGCGGCTCAAAGGATGGTCGCTTGAACTTTTCTCCGCCGCTACCATTAGCTGTAGATTCACTGTAGGAGGCGCCGGTTCGGCCTCCATCCTGCGGAATCATGGCCCTCACGGGCCTGTGAGCGTGGTCACTCAGATTTCATCTTCAAACCCTAAGGCGATAGCTCTAAAACCCTTTAATCCAATCTAACTTAGTCAAAAATTACCAATCTGATTTAACACAACTTACACTCTATTTCTAGCAATTTTAAATCATAAATTAATCAATACAAACCAATCTAATTTACCATTACCGACAACCAAATGGTAGATTTCTAATTGATCACTAAATACCAACTAACTTAGCCATTAACCTCATAACAACATTAACAGTGTACACGCTGCAATTGTCACACTTGAAGAAGATAATAAATTACATTCTAGTCATTAAGGTACCGTCAATTTCACCATAAATGCAAATCAAATTTGCAATCCTAATTAAGACATTGCTAACACTATGAACAAAAATGCATTCTAAATTAAAAAGTCTGGTCTGATTAAGAAGGAAACTAAATTGAAGACTCTAGTCTAAAGGTCTGCCTAGTCAATTAAAGGCGGTCAAAACTAACAGTGAGATGGGTGAAAACGCCTTCCCTTAATCTAACAATAACGTTGATAATAAATGCACACAGTCAGCTATAAATTTTTATCTGCCAAGAGGTGAAGCGCACCCCAAGAAAAATGCAGATATCATCTCCCACGGACCCCGCACCAACTCCTAGTGCACCAGATAATTCAGGATACGCATTTACTCAGCTCGAACAGTGTTTAGGTATGCAGAGATAAGTGGGCGCACCTAGAATTGCATTAAAGAAGGACCTAGGCTCATTCTGGTGGACGAAAAGAAATCCGGGAGGGGCGATCTCAAGTGTACGAGCCAATCCGGAAGCAAGGTAGCAGAAAAAGAGAATTTGTGTTGTGAAATCGTGGCTCAGAGAACTCAATGGTTGGCTGTGAAAAAAAATAACCAAGTGCAGTTTTTTTTTTAAAAGACAACCGCCGGTCATTAAGGGGGACGCTTTGCAATCTCCAGGAAAAATGGTTGAGTATTAAAGGTGGCTTAACCAGAATGACTAGCTATCAAACGGGCTGTTAAAACAGTTGTTGTCGGGGAAAAATAATCAAATGCCCAAAAGGCTGTGTGCATAACCTTCAATTCGATGGCTTTGAAACCATTTATTAAATTCACTGAGTTAAATTTCATTGTGGTTAATGTATCATTTAGTAGTTTCTGAGTTCAACCTTCAGACATTCTCTGAGTTTACAACATTCCACAATTCCGCTGAGAATATTAGCTGAGTCTAACAACGCCATCTCAGACCAGAAGTAAAGTTCGTTTTCATCAATCATACACTGGTTTTCAAACACTGGATTGGGTTCTTGTTATAAAACAATTCCACAGTCCCGGGGGTCCATTAAAGAATTTTCCGGTCGCAGAAGTCAAGAAGGCACATCCTTCACCCGGATGCAGCCGAGGATAAGGCATTCTAACACTCAGAATGCTGGAGTGTAGTTGCTATTTGACTAAGTAATGAGGTTCCAAGGAACAGGTTAATAAGATGGGTTAATACCTACGCCTAGGCTGTCATTCACTTGGACAGCGCAGACTCACATCGTTCCATCCAATTAAGGTGCCGAGAAAAGATAAGGGGCGCAGCGAATGGCAACCCAAACCACACAGGGTTAAAAACTTAGCCAACAATCCATTACACAGATTTGTAATTAACCAAGAATAATAAAAAAAACAGGGTTAAATTGATCTTTCACTGCAACGCAGAGTTATAATTTCATCCAAGAAAATAAGGCATGTCTACAACTTATCCTTCAAAACAACGTGGAGATAAAAAAAATTCCAAGAAAAAATTTGAAGGTATACAATTTATCCTTCAAAATAACGCATCAGGGCGCATGGCGAACCATCCGCGAAGTATAACATCAAAGGTGAAAACAACATAAGGAAATTCTAGCAAGGTAAAAAAAACGCACAGTGGAAGGAGAGGCTATGTCAACAACAAAATTTCAGGGTTAAAAAAAAACACATCAAAGCACAAGGCGAACCATCAGCCCAGAACAACCATAGAGGTAGACAGCTGTTAGGTTTGTCCTTCGCTCATCATCCTTGCACAGAAAAGAAGGGCTTTGAGATCCATAGCTATTTTAACACTAAGGCGATGACCGTAGATCAGGCTCATGGCCGACTGCTCAGGCAAGGACTGGTGAGCTAGGGACGAAGGCTAAACAATCATGAAGGTCACAATCAACACAGCAAGGTGGCCAAGACATGCGGGGAAATGAAGCCATGGGAGTCAATCTATCATCTAGCTAGGCTAAGAAAATTCAGAAAACCATTTAGAAAATTTGTTCTCTTACCCACGTAAAAATGCAGATTCAAGCATAAGTTCTAAAAAAATTTACCATACAAAACGAAGAAAGTGTATCGTTGCATGTTCAGAGTGGATGTCCCACGATCTCCTTGAAACTCCCGCGTGTCGACCGTCGAGACTTCACCGGTACCTCCCAGCCAATGCTAGGGGTACTCTTCTTCCCCCTTAGCCACCCGAGCCGCAATGGAGCCACACACACTATCCAAAGATTTCGTCTAGCTCCCAACTCACCTCGCAAGGCCGAGCTACAACTCCTCTCCAAGCTTGGTATCCCAACTCCCACAAGTAAATTAGTCAAGTCAATATTTCTGCAGCGTAACGTTACGCAAACAGAAGAATATCCTTCCTCCTTCTCCTCCCTTTATTTTATAGAGTTTCGAACTTCCTTTCTTTCCTAAAATCTCATTTAATTAAAGTTTTAAAAATAAATTCCTAAAAATTCATCTCCGTACAAGTGTCCCCCATCCCCTACAATCCTCCATAAATTAATTTATTTAATTAATTAACATGTTATTTGTCTTAGGGTCATCTAGGTTCATCCCTCTATCATCAACAACGTGACGTGCCCTTCAGGATGCACTAGGTGCTCCAAGGGTGCCACTCGCCTCATCTGTTCATTTGCATGACGTACCCTTCAGGACGCACTACGTGCTCCAAGGGTGCCACTCGCCTCTTGACTGATTTGGTAGACATCAATAACCCCTGGAGTCAACACTCCACCAGGTAAACTTGTGGGAGACTAAGGGCCTCTAAGGAATAAGGCCCCCGCCTTATTGTGCGCCCCTTAGAATCATCGTGAGCGATTGTCATAGTCTGCCCTCACGGCATCGTGGGTCCTCTTGAACTAGGTAATCGTTAACCTACATTTCGAGCCACAGTGGGAGTGCTAGTAGGCTGTGGCAGGGCTGTTGACCACACCTCTCCCTCAACACCTCTGGTAGTCGTGTGTGACCCCTTTACTCCACATGTGAGTCTGGTCGGAAAGCTATCGTCACCCTGCATCATCAACAAATCATGTCAGAATATATCCATATCATATCATCTAATCAGATGCACTAATATCATAGTAAAAATAATCAAACCCCAATGGTACACTCCTTGACTCGATCCGGAGTCCAAGGGGTTCCATCGATGCCTATGCATCCTCGAGCTCCAAAATCCTGCACACTTAGAAAAACCGATTCAATAGCACCTGTCTATGTCATAGCGGTAAAACAACATGTCATCAACCCATAATGCCTCATAATCAAAATCAAGAGTTTTAATAGCATAATAATCCAGATCACTTGCGAGCAAGTGTCCTCAAAGAATATGTTCGCTCAGTGAGCCAGAGCGGGATGTTACAGTTGTGAATTTCCTCCTATGTTGCTATATCCCTTGGATAACTTCTACTCCTTGGAAAGGAGATGGAGGCAGCTTTTCATCATCTTCAATTTTCACTCTTCACACTCTTCTATTTCCTATGTGGTTTATGGGGTGAAGATCTAGATGAAGTTGACAACACTTTGCTTCCTAATGGCCACTCAACTTCCAATGGTGGAAAAAAATATTATCATTATTGTATGGATTGGTTAACATGATCCTTTTCTCCCTATGCCTCTAGTTTTGTTGTTGGATTGGGAAGTCTTATTTCCATCCTTTCTCCATAATAAATATTTCTTATGGAACTCAAATTTATTATCCCAACAATATTCCACCTAATGGTATTTATTCCCATAGAATGAGCATGTCACTGAGCACCAACAACTGATAGTGATGTGACCTTTCTTCCCACAACAATGACAAAAAAGGGATTCTCTATTTGATGTAGGCCTCTTGGTCTTCTTCTCCTTGTTTCCTTGGTTGATTGGCTTGCTTCTTCTTCTGAGTGATGGTGCAAGCTGATTCTTCAATATCTTCTAATCATACCCCTTATTCAATCCACCATAACAAGGATGAGATGATAGTGGGTTTCTACCTTCATTTACTGCTACCCTTCCTTCTTATGAGAATGTGAACTCTGTCATATATTTCTCCTTTACAAATGTGGTCTTGGTCGTGGTATTTCCCCCTCTACTATAGAAAACTATGATTTCATTCTTGACCCTCAATTCAGCTACAATCTAGATAAGGATGCCCTGTCTTCTCTTTCTTAGCCCCTATCCATAATGGCCCATTTTCCTTAATAGTTTGGAACCAATGCCTCTGATATGATTTATAAATTCACCATTTCGTTGTTGATAAATTTCTATGGAAGGTGATCTTGCCAGAGTTGTATCGATCATGGTGTTGGATTTTATAGTGGTAATGGAAAGTGGCCTTGCTTCTTAGTACTCTTGGACAATTGCATAAATCTTTCCCAAGGACTCATCCTTCTCCACCAACTCTTGTTGCAACTGAGTATTCATCTGAGTGAGCCTATCCTCCTGCCAACTATCCATTTGGATGGCATTTTCTCCCAAGTGCACAAGCTATACTCAACTCTTGTTCCAATTTTCTATGACAGTTGTGCGGGAGTCTTGGCATTCATCAAATTGATTCTTTAGAAATGGAAATAGTTTGGAAGAGGTCTCAAGTTTCTTTTCCATATCTACCATCCCTTGGTCATACATTCAGACCTTCAATTTCAAGTGGTTGTTCTCTTCTTGAAGCTGAGAATTATTGGCCCTTAAGTCTTCCAACCTCTCTCCATTTGCTTTACCCATTCTGAGTCTGATTTCTCTTCAAAGTAATAGCAGTTGTGTTATGGTCAAGGATTCAAATTCTTTGATACCAATATGATATGTAATCAAGTAAATTATATCCCACTCACTTCACCAACACATATAATTCATGGAAATAACCTCTAACCTCTTTTCTTTTCTTGTACAAAGATCTATGTCCTCAGTGTAGCTTGCACACAACAACTAGCTAACAATGTGAATAATAAATAGGACTCTTAGTTTTTTTCTCTATTGTTTATCATTAACATGTATTTGATCCAAATTGTATCATTATAAAATTTTTCTATCTATCTTGGTACTTTCTAGGTGGAAAAATTAGAGGAATTGGCTTGCAAGGCCCATTTTAGTGCCAGGTCCCAATTTGGAGATTTGGGGTCCAAAACCTTCTATATCCATTTTGAGGAATCAAATGGAAATTTTTTGGGTCAAAATTTTTAAAGCATAGATCCCATCCCCTTGATGAAAATCCACACACCAAGACCTTTCCAACAATGCAAAAGTCACCTCAATTGGATCTCGTATGCAGAAGTTATGCCTCCCACAAATTGGCCTACCTTGTTTATCACCATGGTACAAGTGGATGCCATGTCATCCCCCATTAATAAAAATATGTGGGGATTTCCATGTGTGGAATTTCAAGAATATTCTACAAGGACTAAAATATTATCACTAATTGAGGGTTGAGAATGAAAAAACCCTAACGCTAGATGGCTATTAGGCTATGTTAAATATCGAGTTGCTAGGAGGAGAAAGGGTTCCATTATTTAGCATTGTACTTGTTCCATAGTTTAGAAAAGCATTTGGAGTGCTATTTTGAGAGCATAACATAGGAGGTATGAGATTAGTAGCAGTCGTTTAGACCACAATTTCAAACACAACTCTATAGTGAGTGCCCGTTTCTTTGTACTTTCTTTCCATGACTAAAGAAAATATAGCAAACCATAGGCCAGACCTTTTAGATAGTCTTTTTGGTGCTTATATTGGTCAAGCACACCAGTGTATTCTTGAGTAACCTGCACCGTTGCATACACAAAACTAAAAAGCACTAATTCTCTTATAATTATTACACATTGTTTCAACCTTTTTGTTGTTGTATGCAACCCTAGTTCTTTTTGGGTTGGTGTATGCATAGGTATGTATTGTTTTTTGTATGCAACACTAGTGCTCGTACAAATATTACACATCAGTTCATTCTTTTTTTTTATGGCACCGGTGCTCATATAATTTGTATGCACCAAAAACCATTATCCACATTGATCACCAACCACTATATTATTTCTAGGCCCAGAGTAAGATTCAACAAACTAGACATTACACGTCGATGGGGTTTTTGCAACAATTTCATCTAGTCATCAAGTATAAGAAGGGAAATACTAATAAGTTGGAAGACATGCTTTCAAGGCCACCCACATCCAATATTATAGATTTTGGAACTCTTATCCACATGGATCCTTTCACCCATGATGCATACAAAGAGGCATACACAGAAGATGAGGACTTTACAGAGGTGTTTTAGTAGCTACAGGGACAAATTCATATACTAGAAGAAGGTGGTCGTAAGGTTGATTATCATCTCCAAAATGGATTTCTATACAATCTAGATAATATTTGTGTTCCTAAAGGTGAAATATTGCATCTTATTAGAGAGACTCACACCTCCAAGGTTGCAGGAAATTTTGGTGTTGGGGAAACAATTGCCAACTTACAAAGGTATGTGTATTGGCCTAGATTGCAATAAGATGTAGTTCGGCATATTAGAGGATAGTAACATACTTTTTTGTACTCTCAAGCCCATGAATAAAAATCAAGGTCTATACCATCGATTACATATACTTGTTCGACCTTGGGAAATCATTTCCATGGATTTTTTGGGTGGTTTTCCAACATCCAGGAAGGGAAATGACTATTTTTTATGGTGGTTGACAGGTTCAACAAGATGTGCATTTTCATTCCTTATAAAAAGACCATCAAATGACAATAAGTAGCAAACATTTTCTTTGAAAAGGTCTGGGTTCACTTTGGTATACCAAGGAGCATCATCTCATATAGGGATAACGTATTTCTCAATGCCTTTTGGACTACACTTTGGGAAAATATAGACACTAAGTTGAAGAGATATACAACATTCCATCCATAGACAGATGGGTAGACATAAGTAGTCAATGGGACTTTGGTTCATTTTTTGAGGGGTTATAATCAGAATTATCTGAAGACCTGGGATGGAAATATGATCTACATCCTACACTCTTATTACATAACATTCCATACTTCTACCAGTAAGTCCCCTTTCAAAATGAATTTTGGGTATTTTCCACCTTCTCCCTTGAATGTTTCCTATGGACAATAAAGAGGAGCGAGGGAATACATTGAAGGAGAATTTTTTTAATTGGAGAAGTTTGTTGAAAATATTGGGCAAATCATTTATAGATACACGGCACACTAAGGAAATCAAAGGAAATGTACAAGCAATGTCATGATCAACATAGAACAAAGAAATCATTCAAAGTGGGAGATAGAGTTTGGTTACAACTAAACAAGGAAATACTACAAGGTCTTGGTAAGAATATCAAGGATTTATGGCATGTTCATTTTGAAGTATTGGATAAGGTGGGTGATAATGCCTATAGGCTCAGTCTAGCCCATACATGTGGATTTACTCAGTAGTGAATGTGGTGAATATGAAACTCTATGAGCCTTCCATGTTGGATCAAGAAACTGAGGAGCAATTCCTAGCTACCATAGAGGACTTAGCACTAGAATCTAGAGAAAAGTTGGTAGAAGATATATTTTTGTTCAAGAACTCCAGAATTTCCAGACAAGGGTAGCATGAGATTTTGCAGATTGGGTTGAAAGGAAAACTTCCAGGAAAAGAAAAATGGTACTCTAGGGAGAAGGTAGAGGAAAAATTTCCTCACCTCATTCAGTAAAATATTTTAGGGACCAAAATCCTCCCTAAATGGGGAGGTATGATTTGGATTGGATCATTGTATAATTTTTCATCTATCTTGGTACTTTCTAGGCAGAAAAATTGGAGGAATGGGCTTTCAAGGCCCAGTTTGTATATTTGGGGTCCAAAACCTTACAAATCCATTTGAGAAATAAAATGTCATTTTTTGGGATCAATTTTTTGTGAAAATATCTCTCAACCCATTGATGTTGTTTTATGCACAAAGACATTTCCAATAGTGCAAAAATCACCTCAATCATATCTCTTCTGTGGAATTTACGCCTCCCACATGTTGACCTACCTTGTTGATCACCATGGTACAAGTGGATTCCATGTCAGCCCCATTACTCACATGTGTGGGGATAGTCGTGTGTGGAATTTCAAGAAGATTCTAGAAGGTTCAAAACCTTATCACTAATTGAGGGTTGAGGATGAAAAAACCCTAACCCTAGTTGGCTATCAGTCTTTGTTAAATATTGGGCAACTAGGAGGAGAAAGGGTTCCATTATTTAGCTTTGTACTTGATCCATAGTTAAGTAGAGCACATGGGAGTGGTATTTTGAGAGCATAACAGAGGAGATGGGAGATTTTGTAGTAGTCATTCAAGCCATAGTATTAAATGTAATTTCAGAGTGCATGCCCCTTTCTTTGTACTTGATTTTCATAACTGAAGAAAAGAGATAAAATCATAGGCCTCACCTTCCAACTAGGTTTTCTCCCACATCACCTGTGATACATATTGTGTTCTTTTGTGTGGATGATGTGTTCATTTTCATATTTTTTATTTTCTATATTTTAATTATTTTCATAAATTTGAGTAATAAGCTAGTGCTAACAAATTTGAGATTTAAAGAAATAAACTTGCATAATAAAATATTTTAGTGTAATACAAGATATTTTGTTATGAATTGTTCCAATGGAATATCCATGGTAGTTTACACATCAGTCTCTGTGAATTTTCTTCAAGACTTTGCAATTCCCCAGGCTAATGCCAACAATGGAAGACAATTGCACTTTGAATATGTTAATACAATTATTTCAAGTCCTCTAAGCCTTTGGTTTGCAACTTATGTAGCCAAGAATGTCTTTTATGAGGGTATACATAGAAAATACAAAATAATTGTATCCATTGTTAGGCACACACACACACACACACACACACACACACACACACACACACAAGAAGGGTTGTCATTGTCTTCTTCAGATCTTGAATGGAAACAAGATAGTGGGAATTTAGGAAAATGTAATCACTTTTGAATTGTAGTAACCAAACACTAATATTGCTTACAACCAGAGTCTTAAATAACCCTCCAACAATTAATGAATGTATATGTATATCTATATACATACATACATACATACATACACGCATGCATATATACATATACATACATACATACATACACATAGATAGATAGATACATAGATATATAATTCCCCTGTATGGCTCAAGGACAAGGAAGATAATGTTCATAGGAAATATTATCAAGAATAATTGAGAGTAGAAATGCCTCAATAGCATAGATATATAACATTAATGTGGAATAGAGGTGTTTCTTTCAATTGCAATATTATCCAACTTTGGAAGATGAATGTATACATATAGATGTACATTTAGACTAACAATCAATTGGAAATTTACTTCACAATTCTAGGAAGCATAAACCAAATGTTTTAAGCTAGCACTTTCTTCTTTTTCTTCTACAATACTCCACTAACAAAACAATAAACTACTCCAAAATTAAATGTCAAGCCAATAGTTGGTATTTAGGTTATAACAATACCTTTCTATCTTAAGGGTCTTATTGCTACTGTAATAATGAACTATCGTCTCCCTTCTCTCTAATGGATAAAGGTTGAGTGAGACCTCCTCAAAAGTCCTCTCCCTTTGGTCAAGCCTACTTGTACATCCTCACCCATGACGGGTGAGCCTGCTTGCACATCCTCTCCCTATCATCGAGCTCATTGATTTCAATTTTAAAGAGTTCTCTCCCTAGACAACATGCATTAGGTAGGTCGAGTGCATTTATTCCATTTTCTTTATCAGTAAGCGAGAGTTGACCTCACTCTTTTCTATGGTTTACCTATTGGGCTTGCCTATTATTTATTAAATTGCAAAATCCCATTTTGAGAGTGAAATAATGAAAATCTTTTCCCAATCTGAGGCCTCCCATTGATGATGTAAATCGGGATCAAGGTATCTTAGCCTATAAACCAACCCCTAGAGTAAAAATGAGATGAGGTTTACAAGGGAAGGTTCATTGTGTATGGATCAAGAAACAATATAGAACATGATTGTTTGGCTTGATGGAAATGCCAATCAACAAAGCTTATGGAAATCATTTTCTTTACAAAGGTATAGATAAGTGAGGAATAATGTAAGTAGATTTGGGGTAGCCCATTCCAATGATGATTACACTAAAAGTTTCACTCCATCATTTGGATTCTCATGTTTTTACTTCACCAACAAAATAATTGGAGCATTCTCCTCAATACATTGCTTTCTTCCATTTCATTTCCTTATTGCATCACTCTTTATTTAAATCCAATGTTACCAGTAGTGATGTATATAAATTCAATTGCAAATCGACAACATATTTATCCTTAATAAATGAATGAGACGCCACATGTGAATAAATTTCATCAATTAAATATTGGAACAAGTCCTAGCTCAACATTTGAATAAAAAAAGGAAGAGGAGTAACTGCTCTTGCAGTGTGTACAACTCATACGGTTGTTTCACGACCACATACAACCTGAACTTGGTTTTCTAGAAGTGTGGTTTTATGGGATGCATGTGGCAAATGGACGATCTAGCACACCTAGAAAATAGGTGAATCGATCCAAATGACAAGTGATATGCCCAACTTCAAGGACAATTTCACCCAACATTCATAAAAAAGTTGAAATTCCAATTTAGCAACTCCATATGGAAATGAAAAGGTTGTGTAATGGTATACTTTGATCTCCAAATTAGCAAGAAATGATGAAAAAGATTTGTAATGGTATGCATTGATCTCCAAATTAACAAGAAATGGACAGAGGTAAATGCATGGTTGTTTCATTCATAGAGGATGTATGAATAACATAATTTCTTATTGAAAACTCATAGAAATTTTCCTTGAGATCATTAACAAAATTATAGGTTGCAAATTTAAATGTAAGGAAGAGTTTAGGTAACTCACACAAAGAATTTTAATACAAATATATCACCAATAGTTCAAGAAAAACCATTAACACAACCATTGAGAAAATTTCATCACACAAGAAAGAGTGTTTACATTAGAAACCCAAATGGGAAAACTAGCTTTGAATGTTTGTTCAATCTATTTCGACAATCTCTAGTACACTGCAGCCTATGGCTCTCTTTGTTCTTGCTCCTCTCTTTGCCAACAAAAATCCCTTTGAGAGTGAAAGTATAGGAACAAATAGGGAGAGTTGGGGTAATGGGAAGGGAAATAAGATGACCTTTCATCTCCCATTCCCCGACCTATTCTCTTATATTCTATTTTCTATTTTTCATTTACTCTTTTTTTCTCTCATTTGTCTTATTCCACTTTAGAGTGCATCGTCTTTTATATAGTTTACTAACCCTCATTAATTTCCAAATTAACATGCAGATACTAAGTCTTACAACTATTC
This sequence comes from Picea engelmannii, assembly GCA_009831015.1. Lineage (NCBI taxonomy): Eukaryota > Viridiplantae > Streptophyta > Pinopsida > Pinales > Pinaceae > Picea > Picea engelmannii. Next base: position 296,354 of record ML784797.1, read on the forward strand.
ATTAGTTTAGATCCATTTCAGATCAAGTAACAAGTAGAAGAATCTTAGTGATTGGTTCCAACCCAAATTTATAACAATGAGAAATCAAATGCAAATTTCAAGTTATGTAGAGGTCATTATTCGAAAGTTATTATTAATTCAAAATGATAAATCCTAGGATACTCCATAGATTTCAAATGATTTTGAACATGTGAACAAAACACAATGGGCACTACCAGTGAAAATCTATTGTAAGCTCATTAATTAGCATGATTGCATGCCAATTCAAAAGACCAATAGTATTTTGTGGGCCTTTTTCAAATATGAAAAGTATATCACAAGTATTTCAATTGCAAAATTAGGGCCAATTGAGAAATTGGGGTAGAAAAAAGTGTTTTCGAATGTTAAGAAAAAACTAACCCAATTACAAAATTTGGGTCAATTAGGAAATTGTTTATCTAAGTGCTTTCAAATGTGAAGTCAAAGGTGGGGTTGATTGAGAAATTCAGCTTAATCGTGAAATTC
>ML784797.1:302358-314975 GCA_009831015.1 Picea engelmannii
CTGCTTTCACGGGGTAAAACGAAACATGTGCTTTCGCCAGCGGATCAACAAGATCAACAGCTTGGATTATTCAACTTGGTGAATCGTCCATCGTCTTAGGCGGAACTGCATATTGATCTTGGTGAACTGAAGCTGGGTAAACGCCATCTCGATCACTAATTGGTAATGAATTTGGACCTGCTTCAAACTGGAGCATCCAATATTTTAAGCATCACAAGTTGCATATTATGTATTCCTGGCAATGCAACCTCCCAAAATGTTCATTAAAACTATATATAAATTTGTATGAATATAATTTATAAACCAACAAACCCAAAACACAAAGTTTGTGTTGCACTTGAGACAACTTTTCCCTTAAAAAACCTTACAGCTTTCTCATCTCAGCTTTACTCGAATTTGAGTTTGCTCTACAATTATTGTTCGAACATGGATTTATATTCAACCAATAATGAAACTTCCTCTTCCTCTTGTGATGTGCCATTTAACTTCGTTAGCTTGATCGCCCTTGTCGCTGAACTGCTTGATAATTAGCATAAGTGAGTTGCCTCACTTTCATTCATTTTCACAATCTCTTTTGGATTCAATTTATAGCTTTTATTATGACTTGTCATTGGATGCATATATTGTGAATGTTTCCTCTATGCATATATTGTGGATGCATAGCGCCTTCAGTCCGCGTTATTTCCTCTTCGCCTGCACAACTGTGATTTCCATTCCCGGTTTGATTGTCAGAATTCAGTCATCCTTCATTTTGTAAATGACCAAATATTGAATCATCGCTATGATTTGCCACTACGTTACTGCTAGAATCAAAACTAACTGGACACTATGATGAAAATACTGAATCATCGCTATGATTTGCCACTACGTTCTACAGAAGAAAAGAATGAAATTTTGTAGAAGCAGCTCCAGGATGAGAGTTCATGATGACTTTCTTTGCACCGTTCACTATGATGAAAATACTGGTAAATATAGATGATTGAAAAAAACATGATTTCTAAATGACAAAAACAACAGAAGAAAGTGTTTGTCTGTGGAAACATAGTAAACCCTTGAATCAATTGGGCTTTTCTTGGATGCAATTCCTATCAGCTTGAAAGACGACGTTATAAAGGAGGTGTTAGAAATAAATGAAGAAATGTGATTATTGGCAAATTGACAGTGTCAATAGATTTTAATGAAGGCAGATAATTGATAGAGTCAGTAGATTTTGAGGCTGGCAAATAATTGATAGAGTCTGGCAGTAAGAATAATCAGATAGATAGGTATGCATCCAAGGTTTTAAGGGATTCATTTATCTTTAGAATATATATATATATATATATATATATATATATATATATATATATATCCAGTTAAACAATATGAAATAAAGAACCAACTCTTTCTGCATTTTGTTTATCTGGTGTGTTTAAATTTATGATTTGGTATCAGAACTTGGAGTAAGAGGTAGTGAGGAAGATGTGTTATGTGGGAAGGGTATACAACAATGGTGCAGTGATGGATTCATTGGTTAATGTGTATCCATGTCAAATCTAACACATTCCTATCTAAATGAAGCAAATAAGTTAGATGGATTGAATTATATAAATAGAAAGTTTAAGATGGAAACTTTGTTGGAAGGATACAATGCATGGGCAATTGTGAGAAGAACTAAAGCTAAACAAATAATATCATTCCTCATATAAGAGAATGCAAGAGATCAAGTGACACATGGGAGAGATTAAAAAGTTTGTATGAAACAATAAATACAAATAGAGTGATATTTTTGAAGAGCTAACTTCTTTCAATTAAAATGGAAGAAAATAAAAATATTTCTAATTATCTATCTAGAATTAAACATGTAAAAGATAAGTTGGGTAATCTTGGTGAGGAAGTAGTTACTATAACATTAAATGGTATGTTGCATGAATATCAAGTACTTATCACCACTCTTGCAACAAGAGAGAAATCACATTCGTTTGATTACTTGAGAGGGATCCTTATGCAAGAAGATGAAAGGAGGAAGGGTGTTGACAACAGATTTCAAAATTTGGGTCAAGCTTTGATGGATAAAGTCAAGCAACCATACAAATGAAATCCATGGGTAAGGAACAAAGAAGGAAAACCTAAATCAAAGACAACTACTAGCGTGAAGAAGAATGGTACATGTAAATATTGTGGTAAGTTTGGACACTATGCTTATGAATGTAGAAAAAAGAAGTTTAATCAGTCCAAATATAGAAGACAAGAACATAACTCTGTTGATAGAGAAACAAAGATAAGCGATGACCTAAAATATATAAATGTATGACTTGTAATAGAAATTGGTTTAAAACCTATCATGAGAAAACTAATGGGGCTTGAATCTATCTAGGTGATGATAGATTTCATGAAATAAAAGGATATGGTTATGTATTTGTAAATTTTCCAAATGGTCATCTAAAACAAATAAAAAATGTAATGTTTGTACAAGATATTATGAAAAATCATAATATCTAATCTCAGTTTTAGAAATCACAAATGAAGGTTTGAAAGTTGAATTTGTGAAGTCAGGTTGCAAGTGAAGGATATGAAAAATCACTACAAAGTCATAGTAGAAGGAACCAAAGTGGGAAGCCTATACAAACTTGTTGTTATTGTTGAGAGACATGAAGCTTTGTTATCTACAAGTGTGTCTACAGAAAAAATTTGGCACATAAGGTGTGGACATTTAAATCTCAAAGATCTAGTTTTACTTCAAAGAAAAAATATGGTGAAAGGGCTTTCTTTTTTTAAGAATAAACATGTTGAATGTGAAGGTTGTGCACTAGGAAAACAACATATGAATGAGTTTCCAATGAGGAAAAATAAATGGATAAGAGATTTTCTTGAATTAGTGCAAACTAATTTGTGTGGGCCAATGTAAACTAAATCACTTGGGGGAGCTTCTTATTTTCTTATACTGATTGATGATAGAAGAAGGTTCACATGGGTCTATTTCTTAAGAAAGAAAAGTCATGTTTTTGAATACTTCAAAAAGTTTAGAAATTTGGTTGAAACATAGACAAGTAAACATATCAAGATCCTTAGATAAGATCGAGGTAGAGAATACACTTCAAGATAATTCTTAAAGTACTACAAAGACAATGGAGTTCAGAAACATTGTACAGTTCCACATACCCCTTAGAAAAATGATGTGGTTGAGAGGACTAACAGAACCAATGATAGTAGAATGTGTTAGAAACATGCTCAAATGTAAGACTCTATCTAATAGTTTGTAGGTTGAATTTGTAAGTACAATGGTGTATTTACAAAATAGAATTCCAACCAAGTTTTTAGAGCATAAGAATCCTTATAAAGCATTCAATGGATATAAATCAATTTTTAATCATTTGAGAGTTTTTGGGAGTAAATCATTTACTTACATCCCAAAGGATGATAGAAGGACACTTGATGCAAAGTCAGTGAAATGTATTTTCATTGGTTATTGTGTTGACCATAAAGCTTACAAAATGTATGATTTTGTTAGTCATAAAGTCTTTGCAAGTAGAGATGTTATATTTCATGAGTATGCAAATGATGATAGTCAAGACGTATTAAAGCTCCCTGCAGAAGGCATTGGAAGTGTAGAAGTAGAAGAAAGTGAAGTTCAGATGATGTTGAATCTCAAAATGGTATTGAAGCTACAAGAACAACAAGAGTACACCAAGAAAGAGTGGAGCTACTTCACCAAGCAGTGAGGGACTATAAATATCAACAAGGCAAATCCAAACACCAATCATGTATAAATATTATGCTTTGATATCTCAAATCATGAGTGTTGAAGAACCTTTAAATTTTGAGAAATAAAATGATCATAAAGAATGGATGAATGACCAAAAATCAATTTATACTCTATTATAACATAATGTATGGATGAATGATAGTAAATTAGTGTCTACTCCATTAGAACATAATGTTAAGCTTTACATTGATGATGAAATAAAAGAAGTAAATGGTACTTTATATAGACAGTTGGTGGGAAGTTTAAATAGTTAACCACACTAAGACCTGATATTGCATACTCAGTCAACATACGTATTCAATTCATGGCTAAGCCACATGGGAGCCATTGGAAAGCTTCTAAGAAATTTATTCGTACCTAAAAGGAACTGTAAATTTTGGTATCGAATACAATAATAATTTAAATGTTGAGTTGAGAGGTTATTCAGATTTTGATTGGGTAGGTGATCCAAATGATAGAAAATCAACCAGTTATGCATTTAGTATAGGATCCAAGATTGTGTCTTAGAGGAGTAAGAAGTAACTAATTGTTTCATTGTCCTCTATTGAAGCTAAGTACAAAACATTGTGCAGTGCTACCTATGAAACAATTTAGATAAGGCACATTCTTGAAGACATGGGAGAAAGGCAAGGAGTACCCACAACTATCAAGTGCAACTATCAAAGTTCAATGAAATTGAAAGAAAAATCAATGTATCATGCAAGATCAAAACACATTGAAACTCAACATCATTTTGTTAGAGAAAATATTCAATCAAAAGAAATTAATTTGATGTATTGTAACACAAATAAAAATATGGCTAATATATTTACTAAGTCATTGGGAATGTCAAATTTTATAATATGTAGAGATATGTTAGGTATCATAGAGAATTCATTTTTCCATTAAGGAGGACTGTTAGAAATAAATGAAGAAATGTAATTACTAGCATATTGATACAGTGCCAATAGATTTTGATGGAGGAAAATAATTGATAGAGTCAGTAGATTTTAAGGTTGGCAGATAATTGATAGATTTTGGAAGTAAGAATAGTCAGTTAAATAGGTATGCATCCAATTCAAATATAGTTTTGAGGGATTCATTAATCTTTAGAAAACATATATATGCATGCATATTTCTAGTTCAACAATATGAAATAAAGAGCTAGCTCTTTCTGCATTCTATTTATTTTCTATGTGTTTAAATTTTTTATTAAAACATGGGAAACCAAAATATTTGTAAAGAAAATGATAAAAAACTATAAGAGTTGCAAATACCATAGAATTTTCAAACCAAAAAAACCTCCAAATCCTAACTGCGCACACAATATTCCACGCACTTTCAAGCCTATCCACAATTATCAAAGGAATGAAAAAGTATCCCAATAGTCATGGATCATTCATTCACAAGAAATTATTTTAATTGGAGAAGCCTAAGGGAAGTTGCAAGCACTACATAAACTTAAACAAGGTTTACGATTCATAGCTTTTCCTCGATAGGAATCAAATCTTTTCCTCCAAGCTCACTTCAATTGATGAATCCTAACCCCACACAACCCCATCTTGTTTCAAATTTAGAGGAAAGTGCACCAATATATTCTCTCTATCCTAGCACCACAAAACCCATAATGGTCTAAATTTTGAGGAAAGTCAACCATATTCTCTCTATCCTCAAATTAATCCTAGCCCAACGAAACCCATAATGGTCCAAATTTCAAGGAACGTCCATCATATTCTCTCTATCCTTAAATTAACCCCAGCCTACTAAACCCATAATGGTCCAAATTTCGAGGAAAGTCCACCATATTCTCTATATCCTCAAATTAAGGAAATAGTTTAAATTCACTCCAAAATGGTTCATTTTAGGTTTTTCTCTATTGATATTTTAGGTTTGAAATTAGAAAGGAGTCATTTTAGATTGATGAAATTTCTAATATGAAATGTTAACATTGCATGCATATATTGTAATGCGGTGTTTAAAGGGGTTGATTTTATTTTTCACCTAAAAAACAATTTTTTCAATTAAAAATTGCAATTTCAATAAAAAGTGTATAACTAAATTTAATGATGGCATCTAAATCGTACAAGCCTTTCATACAAAATTGCAATTTCAATAAAATTGTCTAACGACATTCAATGATGATGACATCTAAATTGGACAAGCCTTCTTCCAAATTAAGAATTTCATCCCTTTAAATTATTCTAATCCTAACACCTTGTAAAATTTTGAATTATGGAAATTACCATTAAGGATGGTAAATTAATGTTTTTGAATTAACAATTTATGATACCTTGCAAGAATATTAGGAACATAGCATTGTAAAGTAGTTGGAATAATAATGGGGACATTTTTCTCGGATTGGTAGTTTAAGGAAAATGTTTTCTATCATTAAAGTTGTCCAAAGAAAATATTCCCATCAAAGTGGTTTGAACCTCTAGACTTATTAATTGATTTTTTTTGTTAGTAAACAATTTTCTTTCTATTTATCGAAGTATGAAAACATATACAAAACCCATTGGACTATTGGTCTGCCACTAGGGAAACCAGACCAATAGTAGTGAAATAGGTTTTTTGTCCATATTGTTTGAGTTAGGTTATGGATTAAAAGAAAATTTGTGGAGCGATAAAAGTATTTTGGAAGTCTAACTATCATTATACATCCATCCAAAAGACTATTGTAAAAACTAGTTAAGGCATTCAAAATTTTGCACATATTAGTCATTATTTTGGAGAGAGGCCACTTGTCCTTGCCTGATGTTCCTAGTGTTGACACCTAGAGTCATCATCATGTTGGGATTCATCTTCTTGGTATGGATGATTAAGTCAATCTTTGATATCCTGAAGTTGGTGACACACCTCAGCCAAATGCATTTGAATTTCCTCACATTCATCCTTGTCGTCCAATATGTTGGACATACTGTCATTGATGTCAACATTAGATGTGATGATTTGTTGTTATAATGAATTATCATTGTGATTTACCAAAGATGAGATTGTCATTGATGTCAACAGTATATCAGTTGTCATTGATGTCAACAGTCATAATAAGCAGAGCACCAAGGTTAATCTTAGGAAGAAAGGTATACTAAGAATCGACAGAAGAACATCACCTTAAGGCTGAAGCAATTCATGATTATTGTTGGTCATGATAGGATCAACAATGTTCCTATGATAAAAACTCAGGAGGGTTAGCAAACGCAGAGATCAAAGCTCGGAAGGAAAAGTGTAAGCTCAGGTTGAGAAGCCTCAACAGTCGTCCGATCAGAGTGAGAAGCCCCAGCAGTCGTCTGATCAATAAATTGACCGTGTTGATCATCTAAATATTACGCACGCCAGTCATATGAGTGACTGTGGGCTTGAGGACTGTTGGAGGAATGTGATCGTCTGATCTGCTTCGAGTGTTTTCATAACCGTTGGATCATATTAAAGTGGAAGGATAGGATAAGTAGGGATAAAGGGTTGATAATTTGATTATCCGAATACCCGTCAGTTTTCGGATCAAACCCAAATTCCCATCAGCCATCGGATCATTTTCGAGTGGAAGGATAGGATAAGCAAGGCAATATATGAGATCTCATTTATGCGAATTTTCGTCAGTCGTTGGATCATTCTAAGTGGAAGGACAGGATAAGATAGAAGAGAAGCACCATAGACAGATGGAGTCGTTGATCCAAGATCCTAATCTAACAAACATCTTTTACTTCGGGTATAAATATGCGAGGAGGTTAAGCTCCAGAAAAATCTCACTTCATATTTTTCAGTTTGAGAGTTGAATTACCCGAAGCCTGAAATCTGAAATGAATAAGGACCATCGAATTTGGAGGATATACAATGACCATTGGATCGGGGTTGTTGGTTAGCAGACCACGTCAGCAAGGACACATGGCAGACCACGTCAGTAGACCACATCTATAAGGACATGTGGCAGACCATGTTAGCAGACCACGACAACAAAAGACATGTGGCAGAACACGACAACAAAAGACATGTGGTAGACCATGTCAACAGACCACATCAGAAAATACACATGGAATAATCATATGATGACAAGCATCAAGAGGAAATTGGCTCGTGCCATGACAACAAGTGACGTAAGCAAGTTATGTCACTCTGGGAGAATTTCTTCGGGAGTTTCACCACCGAGAAATGTCAAAAGTCCTGAAGTCCCGAAGGACGAAGGTTTGAAGTCACTCTCATCCATCGATCTGAGATACATTTCGAGAGTTAGGAAAACCATTATATCGAGGAGAAGAACATGTGCCACATAAGGAGATCCACGCCAGCAAGACTACATCAGCAAGGACACATGGCACAATTAGATAATGGCAAGTGTCAAGTTGATTCGACATTTCAGGGACATGAAAATCACAAATCTGAGTGACACGCGGCAGCTACTCATCTCATGACATGTCATCAAGTGGCGTAAGCAAGTTACATCACTACGGGAGTTTTACTCTGGGAGTTTCATGACCAACAAATGACCAAAGTCCCAAAGTCCTGAATTTCGAAGTCCCGAAGTGGACATGAGTCATCTGATCTGAAGATCACTTCGAGATAATTCTCAACCATTGATCTAATACAGTGGAAGGACAATGTAAGCATCTCGGCTCGTGACACATCATCAAGTGATGTAAGTAAGTTACATCACTTCGGGAGTTTTACTTCAGGATTTCTACCACTAGCACTTGCCCAAATCCCTGAAGTCCTGAATGTCAAAGTCCCGAAGTGGACACAAAATGTCTAATCTAAAGATCACTTCGGGAGCATTCTCGATCGTTGATCTACTACAGTGGAAGGATAGTGTAAGTGGAAGTATTAACCGACAGCAAGCAGTCTCCACCACTTATGACTTACTCATTAGGTGATCACTCCAAAGGAAAGAAGGGGTTGAGATTTGAAATCTCTGAAGTCCGGAGACCCGAAGGAGATCTCGACCGTTGATCTGAAAGGGACATGCATTAGTGGATTGACAGCTCCATAAGATTGATGTACGAAGGAAAGAAGGGGTTGATATTTGAAATCTCCAAAGTCTAGAGACCTGAAGGAGATCTCGACCGTCGATTTGATGTCAAGTGTACTCTCAACAGTTGATCAAAATACAGTGGAAGGATAGCGTAAGCATAGTAACCGAAGTCTCGAAGTAATTGGTGGCCATCCATATCAATGCTTTATTAAGTCCTGGCCATTGAATTAAGCAATGTAAGGATTGATAATGACTAATGATTTGATTTCATGATATAATTAGAACCATCTAATCTATTCGGAAAAATCTGCTTCGAGAGATTTGAAAGGTTGCGAAGTCTCAAAGACCCGGAGGGTGAAGTCCCAAAGTCTTGACAATCATCCATCTCATCATAGATTGAATCATGACCATTGAATTGATAACCACTCAAGCGCTTGTCTCGTCTAACGTCTGATTAACGCCATTGGTCATATGGTAAAGAGATTTAAAAGGCAGAATGGAATGTGTCACTTAAATTGATAATCTTTTGATTCTACGCCTATGATCATATGAACATGGTTTGAAGGAAGCGCCTATTTCTGTTATCACAGAGACAAAGGAAATCAATCCATCCTGTGATCGATTTATGAAAGAAAAGGGGATGCCATGTTTAAATTTGAAGACCTGAAACGATGATCTTTGGCAGTCCCAAAAGTTGTTGTACATGAACAAGTTAGTTATAACTTGTTTCACAAGTCGGCTCAATAACTTAAACAAGTTTTGAGCATAAGAAACTATAAATACAATGATGATTGGTTCACTAGATGGTGTGCTTGAGGAAGTAGAGGAGCTTGTGGAAAAGAGAGGCTCACTAAGAAAGAGTGGCCTGCGAAGAAAATTGAAGGGGATACAGACCTGAGGTCCGTGAAAATATCAAAGGAATGGCGAAGTGAAGAAGGTGTGAATATCAGATGAAAGACAAAGTGAAGAAGGCGTGAATTTCAGAGAGAATATGAAGTGCAGTTATGAGTGTTGATTGTATACCTCTTATCATGAAACAAAATCGATTCAATAATGGATCACTGCTACTAGAGTTGGTTTAACTACTATATGAACTCTAGTTGGATAAACTATGTTCTATCAGCAAGCTGGGTCTTGTGGCAATCTGGGTCTTACTTGAGAGTTGGTGCTCTCTGAGGAGTTGGTGCTCCTTACTTTAGTTGGTGCTGATACAAAATAGTTGGTGCTGGGAAAATTCATATTACTATATTCACATATATATACATATCAATTATACAAAACCTTACACAAACATCTAGTATCTCTTGTCCATTGTGATTATGATCTAATTGTTCTTAATCTGTTCAATTATGTTTTAACTGCTAACTTGTAAGAAGAAGAAAAGTTAGAAAAGTCCACACACTAATTCACCCCCCCCCGCCTCTTAGTGTGGGTTGTGTGTTCAACAAGTGGTATTAGAGAAAGTTCCTTCAGAACAATTCAACCACTAGAAGGTAGATCTTGAAGAAATGGGTGGACAGATAGCTCTCTCTGCAATTGAAGCTCCCTTATTTGATGGAATAGATTATTCCTCATGGAGAGAAAATATGAAACAATATTTGAATTTAAAAGGATCTGAAGTTTGGAATTCAGAAGTAAGCAAGTTGTGGGACTTAACCACATCAAAGAATCTATCCAAGATTACAGTCCAAAGAAGAGTAAGGAAGAACAATGAAGTGGCATTGAAGATTCTTCTCAATGGATTATCATATATCGTCAAGGCAAGAATAGGACTATGCACATCCACCAACGACTTATCGTTGAAGTTAGAAGAGATGTATCAAATCAAAAGACAATACACAAAAGACATTCCTATCAAGGATGAAGAGGAAGACTCAGTCATCAATAAAGGTAAAAACTCTCCACAATATTTCGATTGCAATAATGTTGATATTGAATCCTCCCCTGCAAGTAAAGAAGAAGACTCAGATACAATAAAAGAATGTTCTGTTAGCATTTATCCCATGGAAGATGTAGAAGAATAACTATCAAAGGCCAAACAAAAGGTTGATTGGAGTCTCTTTGAATACCACTATGACCATTATGATTCAGACTATAACTGTCTTCATGACTACACTAAAGAATTTCTTGAAAAGAGTCAAAAACATATCTATGAAATAAATAAAATGCTCAAGGACAATAAAAAGATAATATATGAGCAGGATAATTAGTTAGAAGAAAAAGAAGAGGAGATCGAGAAGCTAAAAAAAGAAAGAAGTCAAGCAAAAGAAAAGAAGAAGGAAGATGGTGAGCTTAGAAATCAAAGGCATATCCTGGAAATAAAAGAAAATCTCAAAGACAATGAAGAAATCATATCTGAGAAAAATATTCAGTTAGAAAACAAAGAAGAAGGGATCAAAATATTGAAAACAAAAGTTGTTGATCTAACAAAAGAAAAGGAAGAGGAGATCGAGAGACTGAAAAATGAAATCGACCAAGCAAAGGAAGAGGAGATCGAGAGACTAAAAAATGAAATCAGTCAAGCAAAATAAGAAAAGAAGGAAGATGATGAACCAAGAAAAATCCTTGCAGATCTAAAAGAACTAAGGGAAAGCTATGTCAATCTTAAAATCCAACTTGAAGAAGCCAAAAGAAGGGAGGAGGTAGTGAGGAACCAGCTGAAAAAAAAAGGAAGAATCATGTCATAAGTTGGAAGCAGAAGTTGTGAATATTAGAAAGAAAGTTGAGAAGTCAAACACCCAAATCAAGTTATTAAACAAATCCATGACCCTGGATGAGATCTTGGATAGTCAGAGATCACCAAATGACAAATCCGGTCTTGGATACAACAAGGAAGAAATCGGTACTCCTTAAAAACCCGATGCAGATCCTTCATTTGTAAAAGGTGAAAACAGGTCTGGCACAGGTCCTTCATTTGTAAAGAATGAAGATAGGTCTGACACAACTCCTTCATTTGTAAAAAGTGAAAGAAGGTATGACTCAGGTTCTTCATGTTCAAGAAATAAAAGCAACACTACAAAATTTAGAATATCAAATCAAGGAAGACATCTAGAAGCTACTCATACACCTCAAAGCAAGTTTAGAAGAGAGACACCTTCATGGATGAATCAAAGAAGGTATGAGAGTATTTTTAACGGTTATTGTTTCTCTTGTAATGAATATGGTCATAAAGCTTTGGATTGTAGGCATCATGGAAGAAAACAAGTTGGTAGGTTCAACAACAATATAAGATGTTGGAACTGCAATCATGTTGGACATATTTCAACACATTGTTACACTATGAGATGCTACGCTTGTGGTGGATATGGCCACAAAGCCCATAATTGTTGGAAATCAAGAAAACAATCAATGAGAAACGATTTATACAATATGACAAAAGGAGTAAATGGAACATGGAATAAAAATGAAGTTGCAGTAATAGAAGATCAGAGAACAAATTTCAAGAAACCAGGACACTCACAGATGTGGATAGCAAAGACTGAACAAGTGAACATGAGTGAAGTTGATTGTTGCAAAAAGAATTGCAGTCGTGTGACAAGCATAGTATAAACTTTCTCAGACAAATTTAGAGCAATGTACAGTAAAGAAGCATCTTGGATAAAGATGGATACATCTGGTTAAAGATCGATGAGAATCAATGGGAAAATCTAAGGGTTGTTTGAAAAAATATGATCTACAATTGCGCAGTGCAATAGTAGGACAACGACATCTGCAAAAATAGCATTCTGATGTACAAAATGATTTACATGACATCCTGTAGAGATAAAAAAAAGGAGAGACCTTATCAGAAAAAGATACCCTTTTAGAAACAAAGGGGGAGAACAGTCAGTAAAAACTCAGGAGAAGTATTTTGGTTAGTAAATAAGAAAGTAATTAGATTAAGTTTTGAAAAGACTTGATCACTAAAAAAATTGGTATCAAGAAAACTAC
>ML784797.1:320536-330947 GCA_009831015.1 Picea engelmannii
AGAATGGAATGCATCGCTTAAATTGATAAGCATGTGGTTCTACGCCTATGATCATATGAACATGGTTTGAAGGAAGTGCATATTTCTGTTATCACAGAGATGAAGGAAATCGATCCATCCTGTGATCAATTTATGAAAGAAAAGGGGATGCCAGGTTTAAATTTGAAGACCCGAAATGATGATCTCGGGTGGTCCCAAAAGTTGTTGTCAATAAACAAGTTAGTTATAACTTGTTGCAGAAGTCGACCCAATAATTTAAACAAGTTTTGAGCATAAGAAACTATAAATACAACGATGATTGGTTCACTAGATGGTGTGCTTGAGGAAGTAGATAGGCTTGTGGAAAAGAGAGGCTCACTAAGAAAGAGAAGCCTGTGGAGAAAAATGAATGGGATACAGACCTGACGTTCATGCAAATATCAAAGGAAAGACGAAGTGAAGAAGGCGTGAATATCAGAGGAAAGATGAAGTAAAGAAGGCGTGAATTTCAAAGAGAATATGAAGTGCAGTGATGAGTGTTGATTGTATACCTCTGATCATGAAACATAATTGATTCAATAATGGATCACTGCTACTAGAGTTGGTTGAACTACTATATGAACTCTAGTTGGATAGACTACATTCTATCAGCAAGTTGGGTCTTGTGGCAGGTTGGGTCTTGCTTGAGAGTTGGTGCTCTCCGAGGAGTTGGTGCTCCTTACTTCAGTTGGTGCTGATACAAAATAGTTGGTGCTGGGAAAATTCATATTATGATATTCACATATATATACATTTCAATTATACAAAAGCTTACACAAACATCTAGTATCTCTTGCCCATTGTGATTATGATCTAATTGTTCGTAATCTATTCAATTATGTTTTAACTACTAACTTGTAAAAAGAAGAAAAGTTAGAAAAGTCAACACACTAATTCACGCCCCCCACCCCCACCCCCCTCTTAGTGTGGGTAGTGTGTTCAACGCAATATAATCGTGTCGATACGTGTCTTAATATGCCAGTATATATCTACAATTCTCAAATATTTTGTTTCCCTTTATTTGGATATGCCTAGGTCTGGAACCCAAATGCCAATTTTGGCATTCACTTCCCAGTCATGGGTGGTGGTTCACCCCTGACAGATGATAGCCTCCACATTACTGGTCTCCTCCTGGATTCAAGGGGGGATTTTCTCTCTGAATGCATTGGAAAAATTATGAGTAGACTATTGCATTCTCGGGCTCGAGGGTTATGGACTAATATTGTTGGAGGTGGAGGGGTCAGGGAGGCATATTTGGCTCCAATGATATCCCTTGTTGTAACCATAGGAGGGACACATGGTGGAAGAGAACGAAAGAGGTTATATAAAAGAGAAGAGAGAATCCCATAGCTTGCTAAGATTTGTGCAATGGTTCAATACCAAACCTCTACAGAGAAGATATTTGGCTATTGATCACTATAGTCCTTCTACGCCTTCAGCAGGGACTAATAAGTGTTGTAAAGTGAGCATCTTCTTGTTGAACATTTAAATGATAACAAATTTACCATTATTATATTCATTACCACTATTATATTTAAAGGTTACATTTGAAATTACAAAAATATTTTTATTATTTTACATTTTTTATGCGTATACTTAGTTTATTATTGTGAATTGAATTATTAAAACTGTTTTTGTAATTTTTCATTAAGGAAGGGTTAGTCAAAAATTTATCCTTCAAATTGAAGTTGAAATTGGAACTACCCTTCAATTTTGATCACCATGACAATAACTAAACATTGCTTATCACCCAAATATGTTGCAGATTTGCATGTTGTCCTTTGATAACTTTTCTTTTTATGCCTTTATCATTATCAAAACGTAAATTTTTGATAATGATAAAGGCATAAAAAGAAAAGTTATTAAAGGACAACATGCAAATCTGCAACATATTTGGGTGATAAGCAATGTTTAGTTATTGTCATGGTGATCAAAATTGAAGGGTAGTTCCAATTTCAATTTCAATTTCAATTTGAAGGATAAATTTTTTACTAACCCTTCCTTAATGAAAAATTACAAAAACAGTTTTAATATTTCAATTCACAATAATAAACTAAGTATACACATAAAAAATGTAAAATAATAAAAAGATTTTTGTAATTTCAAATGTACCCTTTAAATATAATAGTGGTAATGAATATAATAGTGGTAAATTTGTTAGCATTTAAATGTTCAATAAGAATATGCTCACTTTACAACACTTATTAGTCCCTGCTGAAGGCATAGAGGGACTATAGCGATCAATAATTCGTTGACTTCATATTAGTTTGTCCTTTGACTAAAAATATTTGCATAATCTCTATTGTTGGAACTAGAGAACTAAAAACATTGATTTGTATATAATAAAAAATACCATATATGTCATGATCTTATTGGATAACAGATTGGAGGTCTTATTGCCAGCTTCACCATTCCCAATGTTTTATATGTTATCATATCCAACGTTTTTGATCATCTACAGTCTTTCTGAATTTTTACTATTTTTATTCAAATGTTTAGATATCCAAAGTTTTGAGCATTGAGAGTCAGTTTTTTATTAGTTGACTTCATATTAGTTTGTCCTTTGACTAATTTTTTTTTTCATAGTCTCTATTGTTCAAACTATTGTTATTATTATTATTTTATTATTGTTATTATTTTATATTATTATTAAATAATATAATAATTATTTTGCGTACGTAAACATACCTACCACACTGCATTATTTCTTAAATGTTTACACAGCACGAGGCCCTTCGATGGTCTTAACAGACTTAAATGTTCACTTAACAGGCCTGTGACAGTACATTTTCCTCCCATTTGTTTTTATACAATGTTGTCTGCAGTGAATATGGGCAATATTGTTCTTCGGTGGCATTATTGGTTCACTGGTTGATGCTTTCTCATTGCTTGTTCATTGGTTTCTTGTTTTCCTTTTACTCTTGTTGCAATTTGCACACTTGGGATTTTGCAACCACGATTGGAACTGCGCTTCTGTCGTTTCCCATTGATGGGTGGGTTTCAGTGCTATGTTTACCTTCCTATTCGTTGTTTTCTATTTTCTATTACCAGTTTGCAAGTGAAAAATTTCAATACTAGAAATGCCTTAATCAAAATCCTCTTCCAGAACATCTTTGTATGTGAGTGTAATGAAAAAAAAAATGAGGTGCAATCTGAAAAAAATGCACCAAATGTATGGTTTTTAGGAACAGGACATGTGAGGAGAAAATTCGATTTCATTTTTTATATGTCACTGTGGCTACAATGGAGGTGGGTTGTGTGTCGAACATTGGCATTTAGGAACAAGACCAAGACATCATTACAGTCCTCTTTCTCTGGTCGTAGTAGTCACATAAAAAGATGTTCTGCAAGAGGATTTTGAGCATTCCCAGTATTGAAAATTCTTACTTGCAAACCGGAAAAAAACAAACAACAAATAGGGATGCAACCATGGCAGTGAAACTTACTCGTGAATGGGGAATGACAGAAGAACAATTCCAATTGCGGATGAAGAATGCCAACCATGCAAACTGAAAATTTCTTAAATGTTTACATAGTGGGAGGCCTTTGGACAGTCCTCACAGCCTGAAATGTTTACCTGACAGGCCTCACAACCTGAAGTTTTTTCTTAACAGGTGGGTTACAATACATTTTCCTCCGATCTTTTGATACAATCTTGTTTGCAATGAATTTGGGCAATATTTTTCTTCACCGGCATTCCTGGTTGACTGGTTGATGCTTGTTCATTTGTTCACTGGATGCTGCTTATTGTTGTTTGATTAAAATTTACAGATTTGTGGTCCTACAGCTGCAGTTGGGCTTCTTGGTACTTGTTCACTGGTTTGGTGTTTTCTACTTACTCTTGTTTGCTTCAACTTTGCAAGGTTGGGGTCTTGCATCCGTAGTTGGACCTCTCGTTGCAGTTTGCAGGCCAGGGGTTGCACTTCTATCCTTCCCCATTCACCGGTGAGTCTCAGTGTCATGGTTGCATTCTCGTTCGTTGGTTGTTGTTTGTTATTTCTAGTTTGCAAGTAAGAATTTCCAATACTGGGAATGCCTGAGCCAAAATCTTCATGTAAAACATTTTCGTATGTGACTACTACGACCAAAGAAACATGAGTGTTGTATTGTCTTGGTGTTGTTATTGAAAGTCTCTGATCACCAGAGATCCCACCTTTGTCGTAGCTATAGTGGCATATAAAAAAAAAGGAAAACAAATTTTTTCCTCGTATTTTTTGTTCCTGAAAACCATGCGTTTGGTGCATTTTTTTCATGTTGTTCCCTTCCAAAATGTTTTGTTCCCCTTTGAATGTTTAATTATTTATATTTGCATGGTCGTCATATGTTACATAGTGGGAGGCCTTTAGACAGTCCTCACAGCCTTAAATGTTTACCTGACAAGCCTCACAGCCTGAAATGTTTGCTTAATAGGTGTGTTACAATACATTTTCCTTCGATCTTTTGATACAATCATGTCTGCAGTGAATTTGGGCAATATTGTTCTTCATCAGAATTATTGGTTGAATGGTTGATGCTTGCTCGTTGGTTCGCTAGATGCTTCTTATTTTTGTTTTATTCAACTTTGCAGAGATGAGGTCATGTAGCTACAGTTGGGCCTCTTGGTACTTGTTCACTGGTTTTTTGTTTGTTTCTTTCTCTTGTTTCCTTCAACTTTGCAAGGTTGGGGTCCTGCATCCACAATTGGACCTGTTGTTGCAGTTTGTAGGCCAGGGGATACACTTTTGTCCTTCCCCATTCAGCAATGAGTCTCAGTTTTGTGGTTTCATTCATGTTCGTTGGTTGTTGTTTGCTCTTTCCAGTTTGCAAGTAAGAATTTTCAATACTGGGAATGCCTGAGCCAAAATCCTCTTGTAGAACATTTTTGTATGTGACTACTACGACTGTAGAAATAGGAGTGTGGAGTTGTATTGGTGTTTTTCTTGAAATTCATTCTTCGCCAGAGATCCCACCTCTATTGCAGCCATAGTGACATATAAAAAAGGGAAAAAAAAAATTCCTCATATTTTCTGTTCCTAAAAACCATGCGTTTGGTGCATTTATTTCATGTTGTTCCCTTCCAAAACATCTTTTTCCCCTTTGAATGTTAATGTTGGGCTTAAAAACCACCTCTATTGCAGCCATAGTAAGATATAAAAAAGGAAATCAAATGTTCTCCTCATTTTTTTTGTTCCTGGAAACGATACATTTTCCAGAGAAACATGAGTGTGATGTTTTCTTGTTCTTGTGTGAAAACAATATGTTTGGTGCATATTTTTCATTATGTTCCCTTCCAAAACTTCTTGTTCCCATTTGAATGTCAATGATCGGCACAGAATCCACCTCTATTGCACCCATATTGAGATATAAAAAAGGAAATCAAATGTTCTCCTCATATTTTCTGTTCCTGAAAACCATACATTTGAGTGCAACCATGGCACTGAAACTTACCTGTCAATGCGGAACACCAAAAAACAGTTCCAATCATAGATGAAGAATCCCAATGGTGCAAAGTAACTACTACATATGGTTGTATTATTCCACGAATGTTTTCCATGTTTCCATTATTTTAAATTTTTTTTTTTAATTGGGCAGGATTTTCGTCGCTATTGCCACAAAAGTTCGTTGCTATAGCGACGATTATTTCCTACCTCAAAAAAAATATGCTAACACACGTGGATTGCAATGGATAGTTGACCTTTTGTGGGTCAACTCGGGAATTTTCATTGCTATATCAACGATAGTCAATCTATATATACCTGACTTTAAGAGACTTTGTGACACATTTGCTATAGTTGTGACACTGTTCATGGCTTTTGTTTGAGCTATTTATTTTTTCTGTCACCCACCGGTTGAACAAATCCAATTCTCGATCTACATAGATCGGATTTTGAACTTGCAAGGTTAGTATGTTTTTTTATTTATTCCAGTATGTAATGTCCCCACTTTGGGACATCATCAGGGCAGAGACTTATGATGACCAGAGTAGCCAGATGGATGTTATAGAGAGTACAGGGGTATTTGAGAGGAATTGTGGGGTCCAGTTGGCATTTATCATCATATTCCATCATTATGAGCCACTCCACATAGGTTGGATTTGGTTTCGTTCCATTGCAACGATTTCCATGATTTTGACTATTTTGAGCTATAAGTTAATTAAAATCACTGAAGAGGGCATTTGGGGCACATTACTTGGAGGAACCTCTCAGTGTAATAGCTCATTGGAATCGGGAGGAGCAACACTACAGGATGGGATGGCTAGAAGTGACTTTCAATGGCTAGGGAAGCCACAAGGAGAGATAAGGAGATTTTTAGAGGTAAAAAGGTTAATTAATTAATTAAAGTGATTTAATTAATTAATTAATTAAATATTAATAAAATGAAAGTCACTTGGAGGGAAAAGGTGAGCCAAAAAGTATAAAAGGAAGGAAAGGGCCTCTACTCATGATTCATGTATGATCTTATTTTGATTGCTGGCTTCTAGCTAGTGCGCCCAACATTGGGGGTTTTGAGAGTTTTGACTTAACAAACGCTAGAGGACGATTCGGTGGTGAAAGATTCCACCTAGCTTGTCATCAGCTTGGTCTCGGATATGCAATACTCTCCCACACCATTCTAGTCATATCTACATCAGTGCAGGAGGTTCTACACAGCCACGGGCACATGAAGAGGAGGAGGGTGCACCATTGGGGGTTTCCAGCAAGGGGGGTGCACCATCCTTGGAGAGAGATTCGATGTAGGAGATTGGAAAGGCCGTTGAGGATTCTATCACTTGGGTTTTCATTACAGGGCCTTGGACATCAGATCTAGTGCTTTCTGAGATAGTTTTATGGCTTAGATTATTTCTTGAGCTGTGGGGCGAATTGAAGAGAAGGAGGGCATTTTTGAGATCCAGATCTAGTCCGTTTGGAGGGGTTACACTTCAGATCTGACCCTGAGACTTCACCTAGTGACTTCCAATGTCCCGATCTATATTTCTGGAGAGTTTCAAAGCATTTGGAGGCCTCCTTCAGCAGGGCCGAATTATCTAGGGCTTTAGTCATCCAGTGGGGCACACCATTCAGTGGGGGATTTCAGATCTACATAGATTGAGAGGGATCTTGGAGATTCGGGCACCTGGGTTGTTCTTACCATCACCCGATCTATCAATTGGAATATTTCTTAGGGTGATTGGACACTTTTGGCAGCAGGGAGTTCTTGAGGGTTTCAACCTTCTATTGGAGTGTGTCATTCTTCAGCTGGAGAGTTTGGCATTCAGATCTGCTTGTATTGATCTTCATTTCTTATTCAGCCTTTGGAGGTATATTTTGTATTAACGGGATCATTTTGTAGTAGCTCTTATCTATTGTCTATCTTCTTGTCCATCTGTTGAGCATTCCAGATAGGCATCTTCATTGTAGCAGGTTTCTTTATTTTATGAATAAAGAAGAATTGAGATGTTTTGGCTTGTCTATCTTATTGCATATGGTTGAGGTATGTTCCATGGTTATCTCTTTCTGTTATTTGTTGCATACACACATATAAACACATCTAAAAAGTAGATCAACAAAGTGTTTGACAAAATACCACAACCAGAAAAAGTTTAAAAAGACACCAAGACAGTGATGATCCTTGCATAATGGCTTGGGATCATTACACAATAGGTTAGAGTAGTGTGATTTAGTACATACTAATCGAAATTACAAATTGAAGCATATCGATCTTAATAGTTAATCGATAATAATAAAAAAATCATGTCAAAATGTCTTAGAAAAAATAATTGTGAGGATTGTAGGTCACTGTAAATAAACATATCATAATCGAACGAATTACCTAAAATATCATGAAGGAGTAGCTAAAATATAAAAATTTGTCAGTTTACTGTTTGGTATGGTGTAGGTAAGACAATTACTTGTCAGTAAAAGGATTTGTCACTATGAACAAAAATGACAGGAAGCTTTCTCGATTAAGAGCGGCATTAGAGGAGAGGGGTGATGGAAAATGTTATTTCCCTTGCTATGATTGCAGGGGCTTGCAAAGAAGAAGACTTTTAATAACAAAAGTTGAAAGCCATTGTAGGGAGAAGGGGCACGCTGAAGGGGGTTATGAATATCGTCCCTTGGTAAGAGGATTCAATATTTAATGTATTCTATGTAACAGTCATCATGTCATGAATTTTAGTAATATTTCTTATCGTTTTTTTTTATATTTTATATACACACTAACTTTTCTACGTTGTTTCTAAATATATAGACGATGCCCCCATAATGTCGACCTCCAAAGAGTTATTTTCCAAGTACTAGCAGAAATACTCCTTTATAGGGTGATGAACTTCGAGATCAGAATATTGAAGTTGTTGATCAAGTTATTAATGATGATATGGATGGAGATAACGTTAGTGATACAAATCGGGAAGATGAGATGCATAGATTTATCCAAGACACATTTTCTCCAATGGATGAGGACAACCAGGATGATAGTCATGATGTTGATCCTCTACTCGAGAATTCATGTCAACCTCTTTATGAAGGATCAACAACAAATCTTATATCTACTATATTGTTGTTGGTGAACTTGAAGGTTTTGAATGGTTTATCAAACACATGCCTCACACAGATACTGAGGTATTTAATTTGTTAATTATTTATGCATGCATGTTCACAAATACTTAAAAGGTTCAATTTTTTCTTATATTGCTATTGTTTTCTAATTTGTAAAGTATGGATGCGATATTTATGATTAATATTTTTTACATTCACTTATTTTTTTGAATTTTGTAGATTGTTAGGTGAATTTCTATTACCGACATAAAATATTTTTCCACGCACATATCAAGAAATATCCGTGATTATGAAAGAAATTGGAATGGAGTATCAGGTTATTGATGCATGTCCTAATGATCATATCATATACTATGGAAAATATGCATTAAAAATGAATGCCCACAATGTCAAATAAGTAGATATCGAACTGATAAAGCGTCAAAGAAGGTGCCTCGCAAAGTTCTTTGTTATATTCCAATAATTCCACGTTTCCATCAGTTGTTAAGGTGACAAAGTATAGCACAGTTTATGGATTTCCATGCAAAGAATAGAAATCAAGACAATGTTCTTCGAATGCTTGCAGATGGTTCTGCATTAAATTACATTGAAGAAAAGTGGCCAATTTTTAAAGAAGAACCTCGTAATGTTAGACTTTCGTTTGAAGTTGATGGTGCCAATCCATTTGGAGAGCTTCGTTCTACTTCTCAATGTGGCCTGTTTTTGTTATAAACAATAACCTTGGATGTCAATAAAGAGAGAGCACACAATGTTGGCATCCAGGTATTTAATTATCTTTTATTTTCTTTAAAGTATGACAAAATATTTCTTTTATTTGTTTTGTGCATGGTAATTATGTCTTTTATATATAACAACATCTAGATAAATATAATTAATCATGCAATATGTTGAACCAATTAGGTAAGTACCAGGTTAAAGATATGAACGTATATATTGAGCCTCTTATCGATGAGTTGTTGAAGTTATGGGTTGGCATCACTATGTATGACATCTCTAGACCAATAGGGAAAAAACAATTTCAATTCTATGGAATACTATCATGGAAAATTCATGATGCTCTTGGGTTAACACATTTTTGTGGTATATTGTTACTTTCTTTTGTGATTTAATATTATATATATTTATTTAAAATATCATGCATTATTTTAAATTGTAACTCTAATTCGCTACATTAATTCATATATCTTGTAGGTATTCAAACAAAGGGTAAATTTGCATGCCCAATTTGTGGTCCCAGGATAAAATCTCACCGTTCAAGGAGTTTAGGAAAGGAAGTGTTTGATGAGTATAGGAACTTTCTGCCTAAGAACCATAGTTATCAAACTACAAAGAAAGCAAAATTCAATGGAAAAGAAGAGAATGGAAAAAAACCACTAAGAATAACACCTCGCCTATGGAAGTTGGAATATTAGAAATCGTCAAGGTATGAAAATTATTTATGTATGACATATTATATAAATCTTTGGTTATTTCATTAGTATTAATTTTATTTTGTTTGATTAATTAGTGTTAATTTCAATTTGTTGATGTTTCATGAATGTTGTTAAGGCACGAATAGGATTCCACAAGGAATGAAAAGTTAGTCGATGCAATTCAGTAGGTTTCCATACTATGAGCACCTACAAATAGTTCACCTATTTCATACAATGCATATCAGGAAGAACATAACAAAATTGTTATGGAGAATATTAGATGGAAGGACTGACAAAGAGAGAATTGGAAAGATTTGTTGTGACATCTAGGAAGCTAATCACGCATTGCAAAGTGTTATTATTAATTCTAATGGTGATGGTTGTGAACAGAATACTAGACTTCCTTGGTTATTGACAGAGCAATAGAGCAATATTGTAAAAGAGGTCATTCGAAAATTTAGGTTT
>ML784797.1:342657-354670 GCA_009831015.1 Picea engelmannii
ATTTCATTTTTCATTATTTATTTTCTGATATTACTGCAATATTTCATTTTTTTAATGTTACAATTACTTTCATAACTCTTGTTGATTAATTTATTGTGTCAACATCTGTCCAGGGTGACCATGATAAATTACACACTACATCTGTCCAGGGTGACCATGGAAATTCACACATTGTGCCTCAGCAGGTAAATGTTAAATATAGTAACAACTTATGACTACAACAACTAAATTTCTGAAATTTCATTATTTATTTTCTGATATTAATGCAATATTTCATTTTTTTAATGTTACAATTACTTTCATAACTCTTGTTGATTAATTTATTGTGTCAACATCTGTCCAGGGTGACCATGAGAAATCACACACTACATCTGTCTAGGGTGACCGTGAAAATGCACACGTTGTGCCTCAGCAGGTAAATGTTAAATATAGTAACAACTTATGACTACAACAACTAAATTTCTGAAATTTCATTATTTATTTTCTGATATTAATGCAATATTTCATTTTTTTAATGTTACAGGTTAATTTCATAACTTTTTTTGATTGATTTATTGTGTCAACTTTTGTCCAAGGTGACCGTGGAAAATCACCCGCTACATCTATCCACGGTGACCATGGAAATGAACCCATTGTGCCTCAGCGGGTAAATGTTAAATATAGTAACAACTTATGACTACAACAACTAAATTTCTAAAATTTCCTTATTTATTTTCTGATATCACTGCAATATTTCATTTTTTTAATGTTACAGGTGAAATTCATAAATTTTGTTGATTGATTTATTGTATCAACTTCTATCCAGGGTGAGCGTGGAAAATAACCTGCTACATTTTTTTCAGGGTGACTATGGAAATGCACTCATTGTGCCTCAACAGATAAATGTTAAATATAGTAACAAATTATGACTACAACAACTAAATTTCTAAAATTTCATTATTTATTTTCTGATATTACTGCAATATTTCATTTTTTAATGTTACAAGTGAATTTCATAACTTTTGTTAATTGATTTATTGTGTCAACTTCTGTCCAGGGTCACCGTGGAAAATCACCTGCTACATCTGTCCAGGGTGACCGTGGAAAGGCACCTGCTGTGCCTTAGCGGGTAAATGTTAAATATAGTAATAACTTATGACTACAATAACTAAAATTCTTAAATGTTAAAGTTCATCTCATTAATTTTATTCATCAATGTATTGTGGCATGGTCAATGTGGGAAGGCACCCACTGAGGATCTTGATGAGGATGAAATATTTTATTCCATTGACCCAATAACAACTGTCGCGAAGGCCTTGAAGAAGGAAAACATATAATATCTAGGTTTGTTTCGCAAAAGACCCTTGACATGGAAGGACAAGGCAAGAATTGTAGAGATACAAAATCTAATAACTAATTTTGGGGTAAGTGGCATCTTCACATATTTTTATAAAGTTAATAGTATAATAATGTAATGTTTAGAATAAATTTATATTTATATTTTAAATTATTATTCTTTTCTTATTTTTAATTATTTTATTTGTTTAGAGTAATATTAATTGTAGGAAATGAGGTTATTAAGTATTTATGTTTGTTTTCAAGCAACAGTGCAACCGCGGCAATGAATCTAGCAGTATTCAGTAGACACCACGTCATACAAGGGTGCACATGTCCAATGATAGTGGAGAGCAAAGTACCCATTCTGGTATGTATGCTTCAGAATTAGAAATATTTATTGTGATTGTAGATATTTATTTCTTGACTTGTACTTATAATATATTATCTTCTTTAAATGGAAGAGCATGTAGCTCAAGAAGGTGAACTGCGAGAGGAACCAAATGGAAAAGAAATTAATGCACCAACTATCACAACTACAGAGATAGGTAAAGAGAAATATTTTAATGTTAATCAAAATAATGAACTAGTTATTTCAATTATATTTCAACATATCGATATGATCATTTTTGTTGTTGCAGTTCACGCCCTTGCACATATGCCTTGACGCCCTTCTCAGCGACGTACCAGAAGTATGGTACATGAGCGCATGGAAACACAAACAATAGAAGGACAGGGTGCAAGAAATACAATGTCAAAGGATTATTATGATACCCCAATCATACATTTTTTTAATTTAAAAAAACATAAATCAAAGAAAAAATCGATTTATAAATTCATGACTTGTATTTGGATGTTTATCGATGTTGCTAGTATGAAACATTGTTTATATGAATTACAACATTATGCCTCAATGTTTATATGTTCATATGTTTTGATGACTATCCTAGTTATACATGAATGTCTATGTGTTTTCTATATAAACAAAATCATTTGTTGGGTATGGGGAATTGAGAGCGATGTGAAGAGGGGGAGGGGCCATATGAGCTTCCACCTTCATGTGGTTGGCCTTATTTAGTAGAGAATAACCTATTCTCAAAACAAAGAGAAGCTCATTAAGGTATGTGACCACTTAAGTTTTTTCTAGAGTATTTTACATAACTAAATGCATGTTTATTTGCTTATATATTATTTACTCATATAAAGAATTTTTCTTTTATGATTCATGCAGGTCTTGGTGATGGAAATGTATTTCGTGGAAAACTCTTATCAAGTTGTATGGGATAATGGATCTGGCGAAAGGACAATTGATGCAGGAGCATCGTACAAAGCCAAAGCACGTGCCTAGCCAAAGGAACAGCTGGACGCGTAGATGAAAAAAAAAGGGGCACGTTTTTATGAAAACGTTTTGAATTTTGAAATCTGAAGCATTAATGTAATAGCTAGGAGAAGTGTACTTACATTTATGTCTTGGAGATATGAAAAGATCTGGAGAAATTGTTCTCATCTATCGGATGTAATAGGCATTTAAGTCTGTTAATGTAAAGTAGGTAGATATGAATGTTAGATTAGACAGTTTAGAAGCGTAGGAGGGAAAACAGATATAGACACCCTTACCCTTGTATCATTGTAACAATATTATCATTCAGAATTCATAAGCTGGAGAGCTGTAGCAGAGAGCTGTAGAGAAGAACCCATGTACAAGAACACTTGAGTTAATATATAAAGCTTTGACTCAATTTTCATGGTTTTATGATGATTATTGTTTACATTTGTTGAATGGTATGTTTATAGTTGATTTGTTTCTCTATTATGCATTTATCTCAATGTTGTGTTGTGTGTATGATTTCATGTTGAATGTATAAAGTCATAAAGAAAGGAAGAATGAGTTTCTATTGTTTCTCTCTCTAAGAATTCCTACAAAGAGTGTAGTGAACGTCCGCAAGGTGTGCCTTGACGAGGATCTGAGTTTTATCTCAGAAAGCTCAGGAGAGATATTGTTGTTCTCATATCAACAGAAATGCAGGTAAAGTACAAAGTCATGCAAAGTGTGTGCAGGTTGGTTGAGGCCTTAGAATTTATCAACTAAGGTGAAGGCTGAAGGACTACTATTGCAAGAAGTGCACAGGGTTGAAGACTCAAATAACCAGAGATTATTTGAAATTTTTCCGCAAGGAGTGCGAGCAGGGCTCTTTTTGGAGGCTTCAGTTTGCAAGTGAAATCTCAGGAGGGATAACACCTTTGAAGTGTTCAAAGGGAGATGAAGATCAAAACCGTCACATAGAAATTAAGTTCAGGAGGGAGAACACTCAGTCGTTGGGCATAAGCCATTGAGGAGTGAATCGGGCGGTTAGAATTCTCTATGGAGAGATCGTGAAATCGTGAGGACTGTAGGATCTAGTGGAGCTGTAAGGCAGTTAGGAGTTGGATGAACTCACCACCCTAATATCAAGAATCAACATGAACCGTTGATCGTGGTTCAATATGAGTCGTTTGACTCATTTCAACCCACGTCATTGGATCATTTCACGAATTCGGGGTTTGTGAGTTTGGAGGGCAGACCAAATTCTTGGTTTCGTGAAGTCCCGAGTTGCGAGGAGTGGGGAAGGAGATCCAGACCATTAGATCCAAGTCACAGGAGAACCGTTGGATCATAACCTTCGTGGGGTATCACGTATCGGGGGTTTGGGGGTTGAAAGAGTTTCTTTTTTACTACAAAAGTTGTGAAGTGATGAGCACCAAGGGCTTTGGTGAACACGCATCACATCCGTTAGGTGGGGACCATGTGGTTGACAGGTGGCGCAAACATAGAGTGCACAAAAAAGATGGAAGTAGGCGACAGGTGGCGTACACGCATCACCTTGGAAGGGTTCAACCCATCACTGACTTATTGTTCTTCAGGGTTTCGCAAAGGAGGAGCACGAGGGATTCACACTCCAACTCACGAAGTTGCGAGTTATGAGGGGTGCTAGATTTAGTCCCTAGCTGGTGGTCGCATATAGAGGCGCTAGCGAGGAAGGATCCATACCTGTATCGCATCTCAGGTATCGAAGGTTTGGAGAAAGAGGAGTCGAGGTCATCGACTCACAAACTCATGAGTTGCAAGGCACTTGCACTAAGGCCCGATTGTGGATGCATGGAGACATAAGGCTTGTGCCTGGTGTTAAGTTGTGCAGGGTGGGTTTTCACGAAGGACCTGTGGATCAGATTCGTGAGGTTTCGGTAGGGATCCGAGGGAGCCGCTTCGGCTTGAGGAGAATTTAGAACGATCCTATGCAGATCTCAGAAGAGGGTCAAGGGTCTATGTCAGTGTGGTATCAGATCCTAAAACAATTTCTTTGCTTTCTGTAGCAGAGAGAAGCGAGAAAATTTTACAGCCATGCCGCCGAGAAGAAGAGACAGGCCATTACCTAATCCAACAGTGGAAAGGGAAATGCACGAATTATGTTTCAGGCTTGATGCTATGGAGACAGAACAGAGATGCATGGTTGATGTTGGGGATATTAGCAAAGTTGAATGTGAAAATGAAGCTAGAAATGAAGGAGAATAAGTTGCAATCAAAGATGTTGTAGAAGAACGCCTATTCAGGGTTGTTGCAAGGATAGGTGCCAGAGCAAAAATGGACATTCCCACGTATGAGGGAAACTTGGATGTTGAAGAGATTCTAGACTGGATTAGAGCTCTAGACAAATACTTCAACTATGAGGATGTCGAGGAAGACAAGAAAGTAAAACATGTCGTTACTAGACTTAAACGGCATGCAGCACTATGGTGGGATGAACTGTAGGCTGACAGACATTGCAAGGGAAAGCAGAAAACCAAAAGCTGGGATAGAATGGTTGCAAAGATGAAATCCAAGTTTATACCCAAGGATTATCAAATCACTTTGTTTCAGAGGATGCATAATTTGAGACAGAAGTTGATGTCAGTGAAAGAATACACTGAATAATTCTACAGGATAAACATCAGAGCAAGTCATCAGGAAAGCGATGATGAAAAAGTTGTTAGGTACATGAATGGTCTGCAATATGACATTCAAGATGAGATGATCATGATGACAATTTGAAATGTGGAAGATGCTTATCAGATGGCTCTGAAAGCTAAAGAGAAGTTGAGCCGAAAGCAAGGTCAAAGAGGTCGAGGTAGAAGTCAAGCTAGAGGCAAAACAATTGCCCAAGACAGAACTCAGAAACCTAAAGAAGAGGAAAAGAAACCTCAAACTAAACCTGAGAGAGGAGGAAGATCACAGGGAAGGAAGTATGCTGATAGAAATACTTTTCCTCGAGCCAGAGGAAGAGGAAGAGGTATAGGAGGTGAAGTGAAATGCTTTGTCTGTGGAAAAATTGGACATAAATCCTATGAGTGTCCAAATAAGAAGAAAGAATGTGGTGAAACTCACATTGTCGAAGCTCAAGGACAAAATGTTGAGGCAGAAGATTCTGAGGGTGGAAGATCCTTAATTATGAGGAAAGTTCTCTTGAAACCAAAGAACTCGGCCCAAAGAAACAGTATGTTTAGGACTTCTTGCAAAACTAAGGATAGAGTATGCAAGGTCATAGTGGATAGCAGTAGCACAGACAATCTCGTATCTACAGAGATGGTAGAAAAGCTGGAGCTGGAGACTGTTGTACATCCAAACCCATACAGAGTTTCATGGCTACACAAAGGACATCAGGTAAATGTCACTAAACAATGTTTAGTTGAATTTAAAATAGGAGGATATAAAGATGAAATATTATGTGATGTCATTCCCATGGATGTTTGTCATCTATTGCTGGGTAGACCATGGCAATATGACAGAAACATGGTTCATGATGGGAGAAAGAACACGTACACCCTGGAGAAAAATGGTAGGACGCACATGTTGTTGTCGATTAAGGATAAAGAGGTGAAAACATAAATGAGAAACATTGTACTTCTCATGAGTGGGAAGGAACTTCTTAATGAGGTTAAGAAGAAGGAATACATGCAATTTTTTGTGGTCAGGAAGCCCAAAATTGTTTTGACCAGTACGAGAATAGATGATCTACCAGAAGAAATTCAGGAGTTGCTAGAAAAATTTGTTGATATAGTAGTGGACGAACTACCTTGTTCGTTGCCACCTATTAGGAGTATAAGTCATCATATTGATCTTATACCTGGAGCTAGTTTACCGAACAAAGCAGTGTATAGATTGACACCGCGAGACAATGAAGAAGTTAAGAGACAGGTCCAAGACTTAATGGACAAAGGATTGATTCGATAAATCTTGAGTCCATGCGTTGTTCTGACAGTTCTCAGCCCAAAGAAAGATGGAGGCTAGAGAATGTGTACAGACTCAAGGGAAATCAATAAGGTTACCATCAGATACATATTTCCATTGCTAAGGATGGATTGCTTGAGTGGAGCAAATGTTTTTTCAAAACTTGATTTGAAAAGCGGATATCATCAAATTAGAATGAGAGAAGGTGATGAATGGAAGACAGCATTCAAGATGAATGAGGGACTGTATGAATGGCTTGTCATGCCATTTGGCTTAACGAATGTGCCCAGTACTTTCATGAGGTTGATGAATGAAGTCCTGAAGGATTTCATTGGGAAATTCGTCATTGTATATCTTGATGATATATTAATTTTTAGCAAAACAGAAGTAGGACAATTAAAGCATTTAGCTGTAGTAATGAGGAGATTACAGCAAGAGAAATTGTTGATCAATATGAATAAATCATCATTTATGAGGATGGAACTCATTTATTTGGGTTTTGTTATTTTTGCAAATGAGTTGAATATGGATCCGGAAAAGATAGAGGTGATTAAGGATTGGCCATCGCCGAAGAGAGTATTTTAAGTATGAAGCTTCCATGGTTTGGCTAGCTTCTACAGGAAATTCATCAGAAAATTCAATGGAATTAGTGCACTGATGATGGATACAGTGAAGAAAAGACATAAATCTTTTCACTGGACGGAGGAAGCAGAAAAGAGCTTCAATCTGCTAAAGAAGAAGATCATTGAACAACCAATTCTGGTTTTGCAAGATTTTAACAAGACATTCCAGGTCAAGTGTGATGCGAGTGGATATGCAATTGGAGCGGTCTTAAGCCAAGACGACAGGTCGGTCACATATTTCAATGAAAAAATGAATGAAGCAAATATTAAGTACTCCACATATGACAAATAATTCTATGTAGTCATACAAGCGCTAAAGAAATGGAGACACTATTTGGTTCCCAAGGATTTTTTTTTGTACAGCGATAATCACGCTTTGCAATTCGTGACTCGACAGTAGAAGTTGAACCAAAAACATGCTAAATGGGTTGAATACATGCAGAATTTTACTTTTGTGATTAAGCATATTTCTGGAACTGCTAACAAAGTTGTTGATGCTTTGAGCAGGAAATGTTTTCTTATGCAAGAATTCAGAGTCAAGACTTTGGGTTTTGATAGCCTCAAAGAAATGTACAGAGATGATCCAGACTTCAAAGAGGCATATGAGGCATTTGAGAATCCAATTCTCAGGGATAGAAGCCAATGCACTGAATACATGATCCAGGATGGATTATTGTTCAGGGGAAATCAGCTATGTATTCCAAAATTATCCATGAGGGAGAATTTGTTGAAGGAAAAACATAGTGGAGGATTGGCCAGACATTTTGGTCATGACAAGACATTCTCAAAGTTGAATGGCTCATATTTTTGGCTAGGGATGAGGATAGATGTCAAGAAATTTGTGGATAGGTGCAGAATTTGTCAGCACACGAAAGGAAAAAGGCAGAACACAGGGTTATACCAACCATTACCCATACCTGAAAGGTCGTGGGACATAGTGAGCATGGATTTTGTATTGGGACTGCCAAGGACACAGAGAGGATATGATTCAATATTTGTGGTAGTCGACAGATTTTCAAAGATGGCACATTTCATACCATGCCAGAAAAACAACGATGCAACTCATATCGCGAACCTGTTTTTCAAGGAAGTCGTCAGACTTCACAGTTTACCAAAGAGTATCGTTTCTAATCGAGATACTAAGTTCATGGGACATTTCTGGAGGACCTTATGGAAAAATATAGGGACAAACTTGTCTTTTAGCTCAGTGTATCATCCTCAGACAGATGGACAGACATAGGTCGTAAATAGGAGCTTGGGAGATTTGCTAAGGAGCTTAGTGACTGAACACCACAGTCAGTGGGATCACATTCTGCCATAGGCAGAATTCGCTTACAATGATTCACTCAATAGAAGCACAGGAAAGAGTCCATTCCAAGTTGTATATGGAATGCAACCAAGGGGAGTTTCTGAATTGAAAGAGGTAGAACAAGCTAAATTCAAAAGTTCTAGTGCAGAGTACTTTGCAGAAGGAATGAAGGAGATTCACAACCAAGTTAAGGAGCAATTGCAGAGTTCAAGTCAAGAATACAAGCGAAGAGCAGATCAACACAGGCGAGAACTTCAATTTGAAGTTGGTGATCTGATTCTTTCACATCTGAGGAAGGAGAGGTTCCCAAGGGGAACGTATAACAAACTGAAGATGAAAAATATTGGACTATGCAAGGTCATAAGGAAATTTGTGGCAAACGCATATGAGATAGAATTACCCGATGGGGTCAGAATCTCACCAATATAAAATGTTGTATATTTGTACCCTTACAGAGATACAGAAGCAGGAATAGAGGATGAGAAAGAAAAAGTTCAATGGAAAAAACAAATACCTGTAGCTAAAAAGCCACAGATGGAAAGCATAATTGACAAGAGGATTAGTAGAAAGACCAAGAGGAAGGAGTATTTTGAATACTTGATCAAGTGGAAGGGACATCCAGTTGAAGATGTCGATTGGGAGGATGAAGTAGCAATTCAAAAGCATGGACAGACTGTGCAAGAGCTCAT
Organism: Picea engelmannii; assembly: GCA_009831015.1. Taxonomy (NCBI): domain Eukaryota; kingdom Viridiplantae; phylum Streptophyta; class Pinopsida; order Pinales; family Pinaceae; genus Picea; species Picea engelmannii. Next base: position 351,835 of record ML784797.1, read on the forward strand.
GAACAGGAGCTCATGAAAATTTTCAAGCGAGGGAGTATGATGCAGGAGCATCGTACAAAGCCAAAGCACACGCCTAGTCAAAGGAACAACTGGATGCGCAGATGAAAGAAAAAAAAGGTCACGTTTTTATGAAAATGTTTTGAATTTTGAAATCTGAATAATTAATGTAATAGCTAGGAGAAGCGTACTTACATTTATGTCTTGGAGATATGAAGAGATCTGGAGAAATTATTCTCATCTATCAGATGTAATAGGAATTTAAGTATGTTAATGTAAAGTAGGTAGATATGAATGTTAGATTAGACAGTTTAGAAGTGTAGGAGGGAAAACGGATATAGACACCCTCACCCTTGTATCATTGTAACAATATTATCATTCAAAATTCATAAGTTGGAGAGCTGTAGCAGAGAGTTGTAGAGAAGAACCCATGTACAGGAACACTTGAGTTAATATATAAAGCTTTGACTCAATTTTCATGGTGTTATGATGATTACTGTTTACATTTGTTGAATGGTATGTTTACAATTTATTTGTTTATCTGTTATGCATTTATCTCAATGATGTGTTGTGTGTATGATTTCATGTTGAATGTATGAAGTCAGAAAGAAAGGAAGAATGAGTTTCAATTGTTTCTCTCTCTGAGAATTCCTGCAAAGAGTGCAGTGAACGTCCGCAAGGTGTGTGTTGACGAGGATCTGATTTTTATCTCAGAAAGATCAGGAGAGATATCGTTGTTCTCATATCAGCAGAAGTGCAGGTGAAGTACAGATCTATGCAAGGTGTGCGCAGGCTGGTTGAGGCCTTAGAATTTATCAACGAAGGTGAAGGTTGAAGGACTACTGTTGCAAGAAGTGCACAGGGTTGAAAACTCAAATAATTGGAGATTATTTGAAAGTTTTATGAAAGGAGTGCGAGCAGGGATCTTTTTGGAGGCTTGAGTTTGAAAGTGAAAGATCAGGAGGGATAACACCTTTGAAGTGTTCAAAGGGAGATGGAGATCAAAACTGTCGCATAGAAATTAAGTTTAGGAGGGAGAACACTCAGTCGTTGGGAAGAAGCCATTGAGGAGTGAATCGGGCAATCAGAATTCTCCATGGAGAGCTCACGAAATCGCGAGGACCGTAGGATCTAGTGGAGATGTAAGGTGGTTAGGAGTTGGATGAAATCACCACCCTAATATCAAGAATCAATGTGAACCGTTGATCGTGGTTCAATATGAGCCATTGATCTCGTTTCAACCCACGTCATTGGATCATTTCACGAATTCGGGGTTCGTGAGTTTGGAGGGCAGACCAAATTCTTGGTTTCGTGAAGTCCCGAGTTGTGAGGAGCAGGGAAGGAGATCCAGGCCGTTATATCCAAGTCATGGGAGAACCGTTGGATCAGAACCTTCGGGGGGTATCGCGTATTAGGGGTTCGGGGGTTGAAAGAGTTTCTTTTCGACTGCAGAAGTAGCGAAGTGTCGAGCATCGAGGGCTCGGGAAAACATGCGTCACATTTGTTAGGTGGGGACTGCATGGTTGATAGGTGGCGCAAACATAGAGCTCACAGAAAAGATGAAAGTAGGCGATAAGTGGCGTACACACGTCACCTTGGAAGGGGTCAACCCATCGCTGACTTATCGTGCTTCAGGGTTTCGCAAAGGAGGAGAATGAGGGCTTCACACTCCAACTCACGAAGTTGTGAGTTGCGAGGGGTGCTAGAGTTAGGCCCTAACCGGTGGTTGCTTGTATAGGTGCTAGCGAGGAAGGAGCCATACCCGTATCGCATCTCGAGTATCGAAGGTTTGGAGAAAGAGGAGTTGAGTTCATTGACTCACGAACTCGCGAGTTGCGAAGGCACTTGTGCTAAGGCTCGGTTGTGGTCGCATGGAGATGTAAGGCTCGTGGCTGGTGTTAAGTTGTGAAGGGCGGGTTTTCACGAAGTACCTGTGGATCAAATTCGTGAGGTTCCGATAGGGATCCGAGGGAGCCGCTTCGGCTCAAGGAGAATTTAGAATGATCCTGTGCGAATATCGTATAGAGGGTCGGGGGTCTGCTTCAACAATGATAAGGTAAGGGTTTTGACGTGTTTTTTAAAGTGTAGAACTCAATGTAGAACTTATGGAAGTAATGAAAAGAACCCTCTTTTCTATGATATTCTCATTTCTATAGTAGTTTACAAGTTCATGTAGTAGTTTCATGCAAGTTATTACAATAGTTTTATTTGTTTCATGTCATTTTATTTCAAGCCATTTTAATTCTACAATTTTACCCCCCCGCCCCCAACATTTTCTATGCCAGGTAGTGTTTCCTTTGAATTGAGATCCTCCATTTTAGGCTTTATACTAGTAAAAGTTCATAATCCTCTAGAAAGGATAGAATTGAATTTTTGGTAGAAAAGCATCAATTGTTTTTAAAAACTTGTATGAATCATAGACTATGGGAAAAACCTTTTTTTGTATTCTTACATTGACCAATACAACTATAACAAATTTTTAGTACAAAATCTTAACCACACACACACACATATGAACCCTAAGTAAACAAATGAGAGAAGAGAAAGGGAGAATATGTACTGATAGGAGTGAATGAAGATAATAATATGAATAATGGAGTGGAGAGTGCACTCTATCCTAGTTGAATGATCCTTTCGTCCAACATGTCTCGTGCCATATTTTGTTGGAGTTACTTCACACACACCTAGGATTTCCTTTTCCTAATGTTTTTATTTTTTTATTAGTCATAATTAGTCATTATCCAGTCTCCTGTATTTTAGGAGAGAATATTCCACCTGGAGAATATTCTCTTTCAGTTCACACTTCAGTTTGACTAGTTGAGTTGAGTTTAGATGTTGC
>ML784797.1:391819-404292 GCA_009831015.1 Picea engelmannii
TTGGGAAGCGCGTGTCTGTTTTTCCCAATTGGCTGTTGCGGCCATGCAGTGCTGGACTGTGCGTGGCATACTGGCCAGAGTAAGCTTGGGCTGAGTTTGTGTATGACCTCTCTTCGGTTGAGGGAGGCGACTGTGGTTGGAAGAGGCAGGTTGTCAGGCCTGTGAGCAACTCTTTCCAGGTGAAAGAGTTTGTTGGGAAGTGGTTTCTTCCAGAGAGTGCCCATCACCAGCTACGGGCTCTGATACTTCCTGATCCAGCCTCTTGCCGAGACCCAGAGAGGGAGGTTAGCACCGATGGACTGTCCGTGTGAAGGTGTATACTCCCGGGCGGAACAGGCATGTGGGCAATGAGAGTCCGGCAGTAGTGGGCGTAGGATGGCATCTTTGGGAAGGATCCTTCCAGATATTCTTGTGTTGTTTTCCCTGTAACCTTAGCCTAGCCTAGGATTCCTTGCCTTGGGCTGGAGCTCAGTCCCAGCTCGGGGGTGATCCACTGTTGAGATGATGAGCAGTGTGGTCTAAGGCTGGGAGGTTCGTGGAAGGCCTGCACTTGGTTGGTGGATTTCACCACTGTTTCAAGATAAGTATCTAACTATGTTCTTATCACATTTTGCATGACTATGCTACATAAATTATCATGATTTCCGCTGTGTATATGAATTATTGTTAAATGTTATGGATTGTTAATCGTAGCAGTAAAATTATATGTTTTTACTCTGAGTTAAAGGTATTTCATTACTTGAATGCATGTGATTATATAATGCATGTACAAATTATGTATAAGTGCGTGTACAGATTGTTACATAGTGCATTATAAGCTCTGGGTAAGCAAAAAGGTACACTACAATTTGGTTTCTGAAGATCACCTTTTACCACCACCTTCATGTAATGATTTTGTTTCATTCTCTAGAAGAGACCTTGATGTAGTAGATATTCCAGAGCTATTTCCACCGAATATCAATCTTCATGTTGTTTCTTGTGCTTTGAATAAGGACAATGCATTTCTTCTATTGCAGTGGATCCAATATTTGAAAAAAATGGAAGTTGCTTGATGCTTGAAGTATTGACTTGTCTGGTTCAAATAAATCACCATGGCCTCGCCGCAAGCGTCTCTCGAGTTGTTCATCGGGAACACAGGTCGATAAGAATAGAGTGTCTTCCTGTTCATAGAGTGTTTCCATCCCCAGCTTGCATTTTCACATGTGTCTTTATTACTACCTTGTTTCTCTCTCCTAGTGTTGGATCCTTCTATCCCAACCAACATGATGGAAATAAACTAGCTCTAGGGAGTTTGATCGCTTCTAGGGATCTAAGTTGACTAGATATTAATTTTGACTAACTTAAAAATGTTTACGTGTGCAACCTAATGTTGGACATATAAAATACAATTTCTTATTTTTTTAAATATAAAATAATGTATTTTTTTAACACATGATTGGTCGAAAAGTTTCAGGTGTTGTTTGGGATTCACGTCCTTCAAGGATGTTAATTAATTACACAATTGATATTGCTTGTGGAAATGCAATCGACCCATCATCGACTATGGAAATCACATTAACACTTCAATGTCAGACAATAAATGTCTGACATGCACCTAATGTTGAGGTCATCATCACACAGGACACCCAACCTCCAAATATTTTCAGACTCACAACAACATTGTAATTGTCATGACAAAGCAACACTAAAGTTGATGCTCTTTGCAGGTCTGACAACCATGTAGTCTAAGTTCTTTGACAATGACAGTCCTACTTGTTCACCGCATTACTACCCTGCAATCGATGGCATTGTTCCAATTGCCACCGCCGGTGTCAATGTCCAAAGTTGAAGCTATCTGGAGCCTGGAGTCACCGCCATTGTGGATGCCTGAAGCTAAAGGTACCTGAAGTCTGAATTCATCACGAGTGTGGATGCCTAAAGTTGAAGCTACCTAGATCCTGGGGTCACGACTTGATACACTTGACATTAGTACCAGTAATGATCAAAATTTGATTGTATGTTGAGTCTATTACTACATCCAAACGTCGCTCAAAAAACTTTGAGATAGAATTTGGTTGTCTTTCAAGTCTATTACAACTTTGAGATAGAAGGTTCTATAATTTTAGAATGTTGATTCAACCAATCATACAGTTTCTCACCTTCATGAGGATCCAAATTTATAATTTCCTTCTGAGTATATTCGAGCATGGAGTAATATTTGGTGTCACTTCTGAATATTCCAGACCACTTTGTGAACCACAATATCTGCTACTCCTATGAAGAAAGATATATTTTGGTGTGATCTACAACATTTGATACACTTGCCAAAATGGTGTTGTTGGAAGTAGCTATATACTTCAACAAAGGAGCATTTTGTAGGTGACTTGAACGTCCCTTCCAATTTACAGCAATAAAACAAAGAAATTCAACATACAAATCTTCAGGCATGCCTTTCAACCAAAAAAACGATCGAATACAAGGAGAATACCAGTCACAAGATACTTGAATTTTTTGTCTCTTCTTCTGTTGGCTAGCAAAATTATTTTCCCCCAAAGATGACGTCACATAAAACCACTCCCTCGTCTTTGAATTGGGCCTGAATCACATCTCTATGTTGTCTCAGATGTGGATGACTAGGAACATTACAAGGAAGGAACCTTAAACCCCACGTTTTCGATGATAGAGGGAAATTAATACTTAGCAAAGTATGGAATGTTGAATAAAAGGCTAATGCAAGCATGCCATATCTAGAATATACAAACTATTCAAGAAGTTGGGATAGATCTAGCTGGCAGCACCCATGAATTCCAAGACCCGAAATTGATATCCAACTCATTGTTTTTAACCAGGAAATCATTTGATGATCAAGTTGAAATCTATAAAAGACTATCTACAGGATTGATTCTTATACATGTTTGCTTGTTTGGTCCACGAGAGCCCCAATCGTAGTCATTATGGAAAGCGCATGTAAACTTCAGAGAATATGTGCTGAACTATTTCAAGAGAGATATTTTGGGAAATAATCTCAGTTGTATTTTGTAACCTAGTTTATCTGAATATAAAATATTTGAGGTTTTTGTATGGTGTTTTCCAATGTTTAATAATATTTTATTTTTTTGTAATTTTTTTTAAACTGACTCATTTTCCTATACAACTATTGATAGATGAATTCAACCTCTTTATACAAGAATTTAAGACGCTCTTTGATCTGTAGTTAAACATGCACAACAAGCTTTTTTTCCCCTGCCCAGCACTTCGATCTAAATAAAAGATACTCTATTCGCTCCTTACATTTTACATGGAAGAATAATTTATGACAGGACATAGTTTTGTGGTGCCCACCCTATACTTAAGAGAGAAATGGGTGGACATGTTATTCTTTCATTCTCCGGGGCCCCGTAAATAGAGTCAATTAATGATTATTTCAACATGGCAACTCAGGTGTTGACATCATGTTCATGCTCAATATTGTGCATATATTACAGCTTCTTCTATTTGAGAATATCCTTGCATATAAAAAATGTCACGTCATATATATATATATATATATATATATATATTTCTTATGGGTTTGAACGAAATTTGTGAGCCGAAAAATACCCTGCAAATTGGAAGATGGTTTACATTTGGACCAAAAATAATCTATTAAGATATATTAATATGAATACTATTGGAATAAATATAAACAAATTCTCTTTAAACTTGAAGTTGTCTTTGTCAACCTCCAAGTATATTACATAGCTGAAACTAAATGTTTGTTTCTCCCTTTCTTTTCCCTCCTCTATACTTACATGTTTTTCCCTTGCCTTCTTCCCCTCTATTATCCCTTTCTGGTTCTATACTTAGTCGCATTTCTATGATCACGGCTTCCCGGGTTGGTGTATTTGCAGATTCTCATCTTCATCTATATCTTCACATCATGAGCTTGACCGACCACGTCCCTTTCAATACTTAGCCAATTATCTGACCACCGGGTCTCGGGTTAGCACTATCTAACTCTTATTCCCCTGTTTCGTCATATACATCTTGCACCCAAAACTTCTGTGATCTGCAATTTATGCTTTTACTAGTGAGAGCTCACTGGAGGTTAAAAAATATTGGCATTAATAAACAAACAGTACATGTTTTTCTGTGAGATACTTACCCCTTTTTCCCTTTTCTTGTTCCCCTCTATTATCCCTTTCTGGTTATATACTTAGTCTCCTTTCTATGATCGCAGGTTCTCGGGTTGGCGGACTGACAGATCTTCATCTCCATCTATATCCTCACATCATGAGTCCGATCGACCGTCGTTCCTTTCCATACTTAGCCAATTTTATGGCCGCAGTTCTCGGGGTTGGCGCTATCGTACTCTCCTACCGCTTGTTTCATGATATACATATTCCACCCAAAAATTTTGTGATCTACAATTCCACCCTGAACTCCTCAAACTCACAAGCTTCACTCTACCCAAGTTCACAAAAGTTTCAAAGAATCTATCGCTACCTTCCATCCCCACTACCTTCGCACCCATCCCAATGCACATTAATTATGGTTTTACTAGTGACAACTCAACACACTAGTATGAAACAATTGGAATTAACAAGCAAAAACCTCGAGGACATCTCCCATTAACACACATTAAACCTCCATTTACGGTACTCCAAACGACCGTCGTTCCTTTCCATACTTACCCATTTTTCCCCGTGTTCTGTGATATACATCTTGCACCCAAAAATTCATTGATCTACAATTCCACCCCGGGCTCCTCCAACTCTCAAGCTTCACTCTACCCGGGTTCAAAACAAATTTCAAAGCATTTATCGCTCCCTTCCATCCCCACCACATTCGCGCCCTTCCTAATGCACATTAATTATTTCGACATCTAGATTGCACTTCCATTGTTCAGTTACCTACAAATAGCACCCGGACCTCTGCGATATACAAATTGACTGACAGACTCCCACATCATCCCCTCTTCCATGTTACACATTATGCATTCAAAATTTCTGAGCTATACAATTTGACCGTCGGGGCCTCACATCTTCTGGGGAACCCTTATCACCCTATTTTGGATCCTCAGGTTAGCAAGTTCACGAAATCTCCAATTCCTAGTCACTGTTTCATGTTCCCTCCACCTTCATACTTCTTTCCAAATATGAAACAACAAAGGTTTAATGTTAATATTTCATCATGCAACAACCGTAAAAATCGCCATTAATAAGCAAAAGGATAGAGGAGACAGTCACACTGACTATCCCTGCACAACTTGTCTAGAAACATGCAGAAAAGAGCTTCCCGGGTAATGGGATATCTATTACAAATTTCAATATATTAGCGAAAACGAGTCCAGCCTACCGTTTCCCTACTCCATACTTAGACACTTTTTCGATTGCAGGTTCCCGGACTGGTGGGCTCAAGATTTTGTTTCCAAAGTTTCGCGACTTGCAAACAGTACCCAGAGTTCCACGATATACAATTTATCTGTTGGACTGGCCCATCATGCCCTCTTCCATGTTACGCATTTTGCGGTCAACACTTCTGAGACATACAATTTGACCCCTGGGCCCTCACCTCTGCTGGTTATATCTTGTAACCCTATTTTGAAGCCCAGTTGACTGCTTTCGATAATTAGCCATTCCTTAATTGTTGTTCCATGTCCCCGCCACCTTTTTACTTCTTTCTGTTTATGCAATTATTAAGTTTTAATGCTAACAGGTCGTCATGCACGTACCATAAATATTTCCATTAATGAGCGAAAGGCTTGAGGAGATATCCTAGAATTTTGCGAAATACAAATTGACTGTCGAACTCCCACATCATCATGTCTTCCGTGTTACACATTTTGCACTCAAAAGTTTCGAGACATACAATTTGACGGTCGGGGCGTCATGTCTCCTAGGGAACCCTTGTCACCCTAGTTTGAAGCTCGTCTGACCACTTTCCATACTTGTCCATTTCTTGGAATCTCTTTTGCAAATCCTTGGGTTGGCAGGTTCACAAAATCTCCAATTCCTAGTCATCATTTCCTGTGCCCTCCACCTTAGCACTTCTTTCAAAGTATGCAATGACCAAGGTTTAATGCTAACAGTTCATCATGCAACAATCATACAAACTGTCATTAATAGTCAAAAGGATTGACGAGACAATCACATTGACTATCGCTACACAACTTTCCCAGAAACATGTAGAAAAGATCTTGCCATGTAATGGGATATCTATTACAAATTTCAATATATTAGCAAAAACGAGTCTGGCCTACCGTTTTCCTATTCCATACTTAGCCACTTTTTCGATTATGGGTTCCCAGACAGGTGGGCTCACGATTGCGCTTCCAATGTTCCATGGCCTGCAAACAGTACCCAGAGTTCCATGATATACAAATTGACCTTTGCACTGTCCCATCATGCCCTCTTCCGTGTTTTGTGTTTTTCACTCAAAACTTTCGAGACATATAAATTGACTATTGGGCCATCACCTCTCATCGTTATACCTTGTAACCCTGTTTTGAATCTCGGCTGACCACTTTCAATAATTAGCCATTCCTTAATTGCTCTTTCTCGTCCCTGCCACCTTTGTACTTCTTTCTAAATATGCAATTAGTAAGCTTTGATGCTAACAGCTCGTCATGTAGGAACCATCAACATTGTCATTAATGAGAGAAACGCTCAAGGATATCTCCCATTAATACTCATTAAACCAAGATCTGCGGAGAGTTATATTATCCCTTCCGATTGTTCATCTCAAACAACATGGAATGTCTTTCACGGGTCGTCACGTTGGGACGTTCAATAAATCTCCAATCCTTAATTGCTCTTCATCATACCCTCCATCTTCACACTTCTAAGTATGCAATTACTGGTCTTTAATGCTAACAACACATCATGCAACAGTCGTCGATTATTTCATTAATGAGAGAAAGGCACGAGGAGATCTCCCATTCACACGCATTGGACCAATATTTGCAGAGGGTTATATTATCCCTTCCAACTCTTCATTTCAAACATTGTTTGGAGAAAATGAACGTTCTCGTAAACTTATGGCAATAGCTAGAAAACAGTTCTGTGGAGATACAGTGAATATCTTCGAGCGTGAGGACCAGAACTTCCAGTGGTCCAGGGTATACTCTTACTATTCATCTTGTTCCACCCAAAACAAAGTGATTTCGACCTCTAGAATCGCTCGTGCAGGCTATGTCCCTAAAGTTTTTAACTATAAGGAGGTGGTCTCTTGGTGTGTCAAAAAATATATTTCAAGCCAAAGAATTATTCCACTGCGCGACCATTCTCCTGTTTCTTTGTCACCTCAGGTCTTCCGCAAGATGTTAAGATTGTGGGAGCCAACATTGACCTTCAAAGGACAAGACTGCAAGCGGTTTCTAGAAAAATATGATAACGGGTTGGACCTCTTAATCAATTTCCTAGAAGACCCAACATCAATTCCTGGAGATATCACAAATTTGCAGGTACGTTCCTTTAGAAATCCATTCCGGGAAATTTCCTGTTTGTTTACAAGAATAACAGGACAGGAATCCATGACAAGAATTTCCCGCATAGTTCTTTATATTTTGTATTTCACGGTCAAGGAACAATCCATTTTTGATTGGGAGAAGCTAATTTCCATTGAAATATGTTCCCAATTGTCATGATTCAAAGAAGAGAATAAATTTATATGTCATCCTACTTGGTTTTTGCAATAGTGCATTGTTGTCCACTTCCAAAACTCTCTCTGTCTAAGAAGATAAACTATGAATTCGACCCAGTAACGTTCTGGTACCAGGCCTTGTGGAGGCACAAGGCCTCCCATTGTTTTTATGAGGTTTTTAATGACTTTGTCTCAGTTTTCAAAGATTTATTGTTAGGAAAGGATGCTCCCTGGATGTCTGACCAGACAACCAAGTTTTTGGATAGGAGGGGGACACTTGAACAAATGGAAAATTACAGTGTAATAATGATTTTCGGCTCCAAGGAAATTCTTTCTTTCTTTCCATGTCACATCATGGACAAGATGTTTGTTACAGAAATAGAAAGGCAATACAACTAATGGTTGCATTTTTTCCATGGCAAGAGAAAAAAGTAGTTCATTCCTCTATCTTGGAAAGTATGGGACTTTGTGTTCAGGAACGTCAACAAGATTGACAAATTCGTAGGCCATTTCAATAACTTGAACCTAAGATATGTTGAAAGGCTAAGAGGGTTCGACCCTAATGATATTTTTATAGAACATTTACTAGCAGTTGGATTTAGCAGCTCTTTTATCCATACATGCCTTAACGAAGACAGAGAAAATGACGACAACACTCCTACTCCTGACGATGGTGACATAGAGACATTGCAAAGCACAACTGAATTGTACAGAAAATAGGGAAAAGGCTCTGGTGAGAAGAGTATCCAGTCCTGGGCTAGCACTCCCAAGAGAACGACATCAAAAATCATTGCTCCAATGTCCCACCCCAATAAGAAAGCAACCAAGAATTCTTCAAACGAAGGAGGAGATAAGAACCCTCCTCACGGAAAAATTGATAATTCTCACAAGATTCTCGTGATGAAGAAGAGAAAAAACGTGGTAGGGCAAGCGGAAGAGCTTGAAAATGAAAGTGAGAACATGCAACTTGAGACTGTTGTGGATGATGTTTTCCTCGGATTTGATCAGCCCGCGGATGCGATGCACCATATTTCCACAATGGAAATATCTTAGACCGACATTTTTGACTAAGATGAATCCTTCGTATTCCAGAGCGTTGTTTTTTACAGCCAATCTAAAAGTTTAATTATTGAAAAGAGAGATGTAACAAACAAGAAAGGGAAATCTTGTGCAGAGGTTAACCTTAGGAACATGTCGTCGTCCCAAATCTCCTGAATTCACCAAGCAACCGCATATGCTTTTGATGATTCCATTGGAGGAATTGAAGCGGAGAATTCCAGATTGAACGACCGAATCAAGGAATTGGAGGAAGCTTTGATTTCTACCCCATTGTTTTCTAGTCCTTTAGAAAAAAACGTGCCTTCCACCCCTGCAGCCAAGTTAAAAGGATCCTCCAGCCTCCTCACATCCTGTAGAGGCTATGTGGAGAAGAATATCAAGAAAAGAATGGAGCTAATTTATGAGACCTAGGAAACATCACAAAATATAGCTTCCTTTCGAACGAGGACACATTCTTTGCACGAACATTTGCAGGCAGATTTTAAAAATGAAGAACTTTTCTATCTAGAGACGGTGATCCCTTTTGGCAACCATGTCATCAACATCTCAAATCTGAGAAGAAGACAAGAAGATCTCCCCTCCCCAAACCGGATCAAACAATTAAAAGCATGCTAGAAAGAGAAAGTTAAGAACCTACATCTCATTGTCGAATCATGTGAACAAGCCATATCAGAGAAAAAAGAATTATTCAGAAACCTGACCGAAATAGACTTAGCCGAAAGTACCAATGAGGTTCAAGACCCAAACTTAATCCTCAACTCCTTGTCCTTAACCAAGCAAGCCTTCGATGAACAAGTTGATATTTTAAATGGGTTGTCTTTAGAAAAGTTTTACGACATCTTTGAATATGGTCGAGATGACGTGGACAACTAGCTAGTGGACTATTCGACACACAATGAAGAAATTGAATAGGCTCTGCATAGTATTTATATCGATCTAAGGAAATTAGAAAATGAGTTTTTCAACATAAAAATCTGGGATGAAATCAACGTGGCCCCCATGAGAAGCTACATTGAAGAATCGCTCCAAAGGAGAATCGACAAGCTCACCAACGAAGGGCGACAACCGGTTGGCACGATTATAGTGGTTGTCAACGAGAGCAATAAAAAGGCATCATCAAGAAAATATCAAAGGGAGAAATAGATACCATCATAGTAAGTCTATACTGATCACATCTTTCTTTCTTTCTCAATCCAGTTATTCCACCTCTTTAAATAGAAATCTCTAACCAAAGACTGATAACTTCAAATTTATTCTTTTCAGGTCTTTCTCTCTACCGTCACCCACTTCTTCTTTCTACAATCCTATTTCTTGTACTTATTTATTTTATGGTCCGCAGGAGCCCCAATCCCATTCTATATGACAAACGCATTTAAATTTCTAGAAATATGTAACAGATTCTAGAAATATGTAATAGACATTATTAATTTTTGATAAATTTCAAAGAAAACTACTTCTGGAACAATCTCGATGATGCCTTGTAGGCCTATTTTTGGAATTCTAAATTAGTTATCTTTATGCATATCGATCATCTTCTTTTATTTTTATGTGCTGAAATTTTTTTATCTTCAACTATGTTGGATGTCAGGAAATTGTGTTTATTAAATTTGAATGTTTAATGTGTGTGATTCCTGGTCCTTTTTTCCAGGGACCTTTATTTCAAAAAAAAAAAAAAACTACTACTATCCTTTTTTATTCCTTCAAGTCATTACAACGAAAATTTTGTAAGTCCCATATTTGAACTATAAACACCCCAGGAAAAAACTTAAACAGGAGTATCACATCTATAAAAAATGCAGTAGGATTGACATCCTCGTTAGGTTATTGTTTCGGTGCTAACAGATTAATCTGCAAGAGTATCTGCATATTAACCCCATATTAATATAATATTATGATTAACTAATTCAGGAATTTGGGACTCCAATTCTTCGGGGCTCCGACCATACTTTCGTAGTGACATTCTCCCTGGGTCATCTACCAGCCCGATGTGTTATGGCTAGCGTGTGACACACTGACACGAGTCATTTTCTGCACGGATACCACTTGTACTTCAAGATTCTTCCCGCGTGTCTGTTGCCTCAGGCTTCTATTTCTCCCTCGGTCCAGCCATAGAGTTTCATTTATTCCCATTCCAACCCAGCAGGGACTACGTTTCCATGCAGCACTTGTTAAAATTCACAATAATAAACTAAGTATACATATAAAAAAATGTAAAATAATAAAAAGATTTTTGTAATTTCAAATGTAACCTTTGAATATAATAGTAGTAATGAATATAATAGTGGTAAATTTGTTAGCATTTAAATGTTCAACAAGAAGATGCTCACTTTACAACACTTTACATATGCACATTAAAAAGAAAAGAAAAAAATCCATAAAATGTAGATGCACTTGTAGTTTTTTTAAAGTTATAAAAAACACTAATAAAGATTTGGGAAAAATACATTTACATGGATCCCATAAAGAGAGGATATGTTCTATACATCCATGTGATTGGTTAACATTGTTTTTCGGATTCATATATATCAAGTATATTACAATTTTTGTTTAACAATGGGAGTAGGTGTCATTTAAACTTCCATGCACATTAGGTATGTTAGCTATAGAACCCATTAAGAAAGAAAAATTTGTATCACCTAGATTTCTTTTTTAAGGGATAAGAAATTATATTAAAACACTATAAGATATTGAAAGAGATAAGCCTACTTGCTATATGGATATCCTGAAAGAGATGAGCCTATGTGCTTTATAGGCGTGCTTTATAGGCCTGTAAAAAATGAAAGCATATCATGATTGCATGCAAGGTTTATTATTTAGGATAAAATATGTCTATAATGCATAGATATGAAATATTTTCCATAGATTACTTAATCTCACCCATGGGGGCTTCACCTTGTTGACCAATATCTTATCACGTTCATTCATAAATGGGGCTTTCAAAATGTGAAAAATAGAGTCATTATATTTTAGGTAGGGGGAGGGGGTGCATGTGAGGGGTTTATAGGTATTATGAGGTATATAAAGGGGTATTTGGTAAAAATAGGGGATGTCAAGTAAAAAAATGGGTTTTTTTATTGGAATGATGGACTGGGAGGGGGTTCAACAAAAAGGATTTTGGGAGGTATTTATCAATATATAGTGAAATTAGAGGTATTTTTTAATATCCCACAAGCGCACGTGCTATGTCAAAGGTTCACTGAGTGGATACCATGATCCCACCTAGGAATCTAAAGTGTTCTTCAAAGCATTCAATGATGGAAAATGATATATCGCATGCATCTCTGGCTTGGGATGAGGAAGATGAAAGAGATCCCTAGGAGCATTATCAAAATATTTGATAAACAAAGTGTTGTATAGATGTCATTGTTACTAGAAACAACAAGAATAAAGTGAAAGAAGATAAAGATGCATAAAATCAAGTAAAGGGGAATGATCAATCTAGATAATATACAAGTGAGGATTTGATGGTGAGGAACACATAATGAAGAGAATTAACACTATCATCATTCTCACTATTGTAATCATGTGAGCTTAAGTTTTGTTATATTGAAAGCTATTGTTGTGCAGGTTCATATCTAAACTTACTCAAGAACATACATGTTAGAATTTTGTATTCATTAGATTAAAAGAGTTTGTCTAGAGTTGTTAAGATCTTGGTGGTCCTTGTTGAGAGTTTTACATTTAATTACAAATTTAGTGTTTTGTTCCCATGAACTATCTATTGAAATAAAAAGTCTTTTGTGAACTACATACTAAATGGGCAACAAATGTGCTCAAATAATAGTCAACTAATGTGGTAAAATACTAGATAC